>JARHVA010006604.1:167500-240000 GCA_037957365.1 Torreya grandis
ATTTGATGCATCTCCATATTTATTTATTATGATTGGATTTTAGCTGATTATATGTGTAGTTACCCACATCAAAAATGATGAAATATGTCTATGTGACATAGTATAATTACCAATGTGTAACTTTAACTATGGTAATATTGCATCAATATTAGTGGTTTATAAGAATATTGATTAAATGTTTTATCCCTAATTCTTTAATTATTTGGATAATACATGTAGGTGAGATATTCATTATTATCCCTATGAATTAGAGTCTCCCTTCATGTGTTGGGTATAATAGCCACTTTTTTAATTTATCAGGATTATGTAGGTAGGGTAAGTACCATAACTCAATGATCTCAATTCACTCCAGGTGCTTGTTTATAGTTGTTTGGATATATTTCCTCCTTGGTATGTTCAAATTTACATTAAACTCATTCATAATGTTATTCTTCCTATGATAGAAATATTCAATCACATAAGCCACAATCTTGGTCATTATAAACTCACCAACATGTACCTCATATCTAATTTTCATAAGAGGATGATTGAATCATTTAATATTCATTTCCCATTTCCCATTATCCAACTTCATGGATAAATGCATATAGGTTTTTTATTATACAAATTTTTAATATTCCTCAATTTCTAACTCACTTTCCAATACTAATTCTAGAACTTCTTCCTCTTTTTTTTCTAAAGGTGATAATTATTGTGTATTTTTATTCCTTTCCATGAATTCATAAACCTAACCATTCATAATGACCATTAACACAAAATTATCACTAACTTGACCCCCTTATTGACCAGTTACACAATTATTCACTCCTCAACTATTTTTTTCCTTCTACACTCTATAGATGGTGGTATAACTTCTCTCATTATATCAAAATATCTCTATAAATTTAATTTATTGATGCCATAAGTTTCCCCCCCACTAATATGTTAAATCTATTATCAATTATATTAATTTATAAAATGATTCTAAAAGGATATATAATCCCTTATCTAGCCTTAGGTTCATTAATTTTCCACTTAACCTTAAACCATTTACTTAATTATCTTGTAACAAATAAATTTTTAAAAATTACCTTTTCTTACATTTTTCCATGCAACCTTTCATTTTTTGAATCTTCTAATTTCTTTATGCACATCAAAATTACACATATTTTATCTTATCCCTTTTCTTTATGCACACCATTTTTGATAAAACTACCTCATGCACCAAGATCCATGCACAACTTCTTTGTGCCTTATTGCATAAATATTCAAATTACTTCTTAAATTAATTTGATTCTCCCATCAACCCACAACCATCATGCACTAAGTCATAATTTATACAATCTTATTTTTTAGTTGGAATATATGTTTTCATTCTTTTTTTTCATTTTTGAAAAACCATGTTCCCACTTATCTACAAGACTCATTGCACATGATCATCCCTCCTAGAGATACCTAAACATCTAGCATAAGGATCTCAAAATACACCTCACTTAACTCACCTAACTGAATTTATAGTATAATATGATCTTATTACACACATATTTTATACCCATAACATTTTTATACTTTATCATTTAGTAACACTTTTTTTGTTATAGTAAGTTATTGACTTTCAATCTATCTGAGTGCATGCCTTAAAGGGTGCACTAGGAAAAGGGTGGGAAGGACCTTGGTTATTTAAAAGATTATTATGGATTTTTATCATTACTAACATTAGTAAAAAACAATTAGAGTGTCTATCCATTCACCTCCTATGATGTCTTCCTAAAATCCTAAAACCCTAAAATATGGCTAAGTCTGAAATCTAGTAGGACCCTTAAAAATATCGAATTCACATTATAGATCCTATATGTCTAAAAAAACTCTCAAACATACTAAAATTATAAATATAAAATATAACTAAATTATAATCTCAACTTTTCTTTCAAATCCTCTATGGAATAAAGGTTAAGGACTACTAGTCATGTGATGATGGTATCAACATTTGGAAAAGTCTATACCTAAATTCTATTGATGCATAAGTACTTTAGGAGGTCTAATCCCTTAATAGTAATAATAATAATAATAATAATAATAATAATAATAATAATAATAATAATAATAATAATAATAATAATAATAATAAATTTCACAATAACATATATTCAAAATAAGACCTACTTCTTTGGCCTATAAAGGAGTGTGGGGACTTTGCTGTGAAATTGTGTTACTTTGTAGACTTGGAATTGAATGAGGATTGGAACCATTAGAACATATATGGATTAAAAATCTCATTCCTAAGGTTAAATTATTTTTTTTTGTTTTTTCAATATAAAATAAATACTACTAAAATCCTGGTCAAGCATGGAGTGATAATCCCTAACATGTGTTCCATATGTAAATCCTCTAAAGAATCAGTTCAACACCTCTTTTTGGATTGTCCTTTCAAATCTAATATTCTAGAGCTTCTCATTTATAAGTTCAATATGGATTGGTTCAAACCCAATTACATTATGGATTCTATCACCCAATGGAATCCACCTTGGAATCTAACTTCTCTTTCCTTCTTGTAACACTTTGCTCTCCCTCATTAGTTTTGGGAAGTTTGAAAATCTAAGAATGATTGTATCTTCACAAATGAAAGGTAAAACCTCACATCTTAATTACTTTTATTATGGTATATAATAATGGATAATATGAATTCCTTTTCTCCCAAATTCAAGGATATTTGTTGGAAATAATACCTTTCAATCTTCTTCGATTGGAACATTAACGAAGAGGTTACTAATCAAGGGACAAAATTTGACAAGAAGTAGACAAAATGGTCTAAACCCCTAAGGGGATAGATGAAGTTTAATTTTGATTAGGACTTGAAGGGTAACCTAAGAAATTTATGTGGATAAAAGGTTATTAGGGACTTTGAAATAGTTATTATGATTCTTTATGAAGGATCTATGGTGTTCTAGACCACCATTCTATGGAGTCAAAAGCAACAATCTATGGAATTCAACTTATTTCCCAATCAAATATTAATAATCTCATTATGAATAAGAGTCCCTTAACATACTAAACACTCTATTTATAAAATTAGTTTCTTCCCATACTATCAAACATGTGATAGATGATGACATAGATCTCTTTAACTTATTTAGCAAGGTTTCCATTAGTAATATATTTAGATAAGACAACATGGTCATGGATGGGTTTTATAACCTAAGATTTAGGACCCCATCGCTCATCATTTAGCATGAGACTATCAAATTATCTCCCCTCCACACTTATTTGAAATGGTATACAATGATTCAAACATCATTTATTAAGTTTCGTTAGACTGTTCCACATGGGATCTATTATTTTAAATAAACATGATTTATATCCTAGTTTGTTTAATGATTACAAAATCTAAAGGATGGAACTAGTAGTCTCTGACAATAGAACAAAACATGTAATAAACTTTATCATTTCTAATTTTGAAACCCAAACATATTCAATGAATAAATTAAAATTTTACAATAATATTTAGAACATTTAAGGGGAAAATAAACAAACATCAATGGGAATAGAAACAAAATAGAGTCTATTTCATGTGCTTGAGCCTAAGGTAGTCCGAGATTTTGAAGGAAACTGTAGAAAAGAGGGCTTGTTGATTTAATGTAATGTATTATTGGTTATGATGCTAATTTTTACAATGAATTTTCCCTTGGTAGGAATCAATGCATGGTTTATATGTCAGGTTTGAATATTGATATCAAAAAGGAGTTTATTGGTGAATTTATAGGTATGAGCTACAAAGCTATAAATGCATTCAAGGACAAAATTAAAACACTAGATCTGATGCATACCTTTTTCAAAATGGATGTCATAATAAAAAATGAGAAAAAATGTTTTCCAAGGATAAATATACCAAGACAGTGACCTGACATGTGTCTCTAGATAATAATTCATGTCACTCTAGAAGGTAAGTTCACCCTCATCTTCTCTCACCCTTCCTATTATTAAAAAATTTTAAGCGAGACAAAATCATCCTCCCCTATTTAATTTTTATGTCTATGGAATGCATGGTTTTGTAATTCTAGTCAAACTAAGAAAATAACCTCCTCCACAAGGGCCTAATCTACCTTATTTTAAAAATTGGAGGAGTTCTAAATGGGAAGTGAGGTGTGTTTACACATAATATTTTAAAATTTTATAAATTACTAATGCTTATCTATTATAATAACCCATTAAGTCTTAATCTCTCTAAGTGCATGCCTTAAAGGTTACACAATGAAATGGGTTTACAAACCATTGGTGCTTCATAGGATTATCATCTCCTATACCACTAGTTGATATCAACATAACCTTATCATCTGTAATTCCCTATGCCTTACCTCCTCTTTTACACACTCTTCTAATAATTTCATCACATTTCTTATAAACTACATAAGCCTAAATCTTTTTTTAATGGTTTGTATTGCATTGTTATCTTGAGCTGACCTTGTATCCTAATTGTTAAAATCACACCATGGGTTTAGGTCAGCTCTGGATGACCAAGAATGAGACTTAACTTATCTTTATCAATTAAAAATATAAATTTTATTGAGTTGACCTTATTGTCTAAACTATAAAAAAGGTTTACAATTAGATCCAACTATATATACACATCCATTTTCATCATTTATGAAAGGAAGAAAAGAAGAATATTATTATATTATGTATCTACTTATCCACCATTATGCTTGAGGATCATATCTTAGGGTTTCAATATTTTCTTTGGAGGTATGAATATTATCTTATGGAAACTTGGAATCCACTAGGAGGTCAATGGATAAAATATAGTCCATTATTTATCCTTATTTTCTTCAACATACACAACAACCTCTTGTGAAACACCTTGGCCAAGGGAGAGATTGAGGCTTGGTGGGTTTGTCTTCAAAGGTAAGTATTCCTAACTTTGTTACTCTTTTATAAAAGTAGATATATTTATATTTGCACTTCTCTCTTGTGCATTCGGATTTCCTATACATTTATGTGAGTATATATCTTCAATGCATGTTTATTTTTTATGTTTATTACCCACACTTTGTGACATAAAATTTGGTGAGCACTAGATTAGATTTTACATGTTTTCCATATACTTTGTGAGTCAAAGAATAGAACCTAGCTAGGGTTATTATATAGTGTTGCTTTACTAGATGACTTATAACCCTCTTTAGTGATGTTATTGTGGTAAAATATCCACTGGTTATGACTAGTGGATCTATATTGGTCATCATCCCAAATATCTAATGTATCAACAATCATAAGTGTAAGTATGATTTATATTCTCTAAACTAGGATTGATTAATAGATTAGTTGCATTTCACTTTGTATACATTACAGTGATGTGAATCAAACCCTTGTAGGTTTTATTTCATGGTTTAATTTTATAATTATATTATATTATTAATTTTTTACTAATGTATTTAACCTATCAATAAAGTTATAATAATTTGTTCTTAGGTTTAACACATAGTCATTCCAAAATGACTATGTTCTATCTATTCTCCAAATATAGGTGACCAGATCGATTAGTTTTGTATAGTTTTCTTCTTTAGTTCCATATTTTCATAATTATTTGAATCATTTTAATTTATTCATAATTATTCTATCTTAACATATAGGTCTACAAATGATGTATAATCATCCTTAGTAATTGGTCTATACTATGAAAAAGTGAATGACCTAGATGATGGAGGAGATGACTCCACGTGGGGAAGGGCACGAGGGCAATCCGATGGCAGGCGACCCAGCAACAGGGCCCAGGTTGAATGATGTAGTTTTTGGGAGGAAGGGATTTGGACCAAACAACATTCTTTTCCAGTGAGAAGGTAAAGTTGAATAAAATTAATGGATGTTTGCTCAGAAGGCAAGACCGACCAGTGTTAGTCATTCCATAAGAAATAGTTCAGGAGGACATTGAATACCTCTCATCACATACCTTGATTTGTAAGTCCCTAGGAATTAAAATCCCTCAGCCAGCTTTGGAAGCCTGGATTAGGCACTCCGAGGCAGTTGATGGAGATTTTGACATTATGCTGGCAGGAAACAATTACTTTCTAGTGAGTTTTTCTTTTGTAGTGGATCGTAATCATATTTTCAAAGGTGGTCCTTATTTCTATGAATGAGTGGGCCTTTTTCTCAAACCTTGGCATGTGGGGTTTAATATGGCTGAGGAACTTCCATCTTGTGTCCCGGTCTGGGTGTGGCTCCCATGGCTGCCACTAGAATTCTAGCGGGAAGACATCCTCAGATAGATAGCAGCTTTACTGGGAACACCAACAGCGATAGCCCATCAATCTTTAGACAAGAAATTCATTACATATGCTTGGGTCTGTGTAGACATTGATTTAACCAAGCCTCTTCTTGATTCATTAGAGATTTGTTTGGGTTCACTGACATGGATTCAGTAGATTGACTATGAATCCATTCCTTTCAGGTGCAGAATCTGCCATGTTTATGGACACCTACATAGACAATGCCCTTAAGCTGCCAAAGATAAAGGACCAATGCCAGAAATCTTAATACCATCTTCAGTGTTTACTGGTAAGGGACTTGGGAGCATAGGGCAGAATCAAAGAGCTAAAACCCAACCGTATAGCCTGAGTAAAGGTAAAAATCCAATTACTAGGGGTTTGGCATAGGGTTTTATTGATCAATTTAATAGTGGAGTGGAGGATTTTATACCAGTTAGGAAGTGCGTAAGAGGTCAAGGATCGAGGTGAGGGAATGTAGAGAGGAAATTGGAATAGGGTTTTAACAAGTTTGAGGCCCTTGATAATATGGTTGTTGAAGAGGGCTTTCTGATGCAGGATCAAGGAGAAGCTTCAAGGCAGCAGAAGCATTTTTTAAATCTCATGGAAGGTCAAGATAGGATGGATCAAACACCCCTAGCTAAACCTCTGGGATTAGAGGAAGGGCAGCCTGTGAGTGTGAATGAGCTTAAGGAGAAGGAAGTTAAATGGGCAGATTTGGTGAAGGAGGGTGATGCTTGGAAAAAAGACAAAAATTCTGCTATGGCCCTTGGGTTAAGTCAAAAACAATTCAAAAAGGTCACATCATCTGGTACTCCTAAAGTGGGACAGAGGAAAGACCAGGATAAACTCAAAATTATAGGTGATTTATTGGTGGAATCTGGGGTTGTTAAGCCCTTGGAAGAACATTTCCCCCAATCCACCTAATGATAGTTTTATCTTGGAATGCAAGGGGTTTGAATAGCTACCCCAGACAAAAAGCTATTCGTAGTTTGGTGTGGGACCACTTTCTAGATATTTTTTGCATCCAGGAGATGAAACTTTCAATTGATTCTCTAATTGCTTGTATGCCAAATATGTGGCATATTGGACAATGGCAATGTGTAGGAGCTAGAGGCAGTTTGGGAGGACTTGCTATGGGATGGGACCAGAGGAAAATCTTGCCACAACATTGGGTTTCTTGTATTTCAGCCTTGTCAATGGTGGCCTCTTCTTTGGAAACCGGTGAGTTATGCCTGGTTACCATAGTCTATGCACCTGTTGACATGGAGGGGTAACAATAGCTTTGGGCACATATCTGGTACATCTGGCAATGTTTTCCTTTCTTACCGTGGCTAATAACTGGGGACTTTAATGTTGTAATGAGCTTGGAGGAGAAGTGAGGTGGACTAAACATTTTAGGCTCCTCTTCTAAGTGCCTGTGCCATAATATTGAAATGCTTCGCATCTCAGATGTGAAACCTTCCAACAGACTATTTGCTTGGAGCAATTGAAGAACAAGTAATGCTGCCATTTTTGAACATCTTGATAGATTTTTAGTTTCTTCTTTCTGGCAATCTAGTGCTTTCACTCTCACATGTAAGATCTTGGATTGGAGGGGATCAGACCACTAGCCTATTAAACTTTCCATAGGCCAGATTGGGGGTCCTAAAAAGCCCCCTTTCAAATTCTAATTGATGTGGCTCTGGGATTATTCTCTTCATGAGCTCATAGGCCAATGGTGGAGACAGGGCGGTCCACCTTATGGCACAACTATGTACTCTTTCATGAAGAAGCTTTAGTATGTTAAAAGGAAATTACAGATATGGAACAGGACTTGTTTTGGGAACTTGCAGAGTCAGAAGAAGAAATTGCAAGACCAGTTGGATGACATAACTAGGCAAATAAGAGAAACTGGGCTCTCAAAAGACCTTCACCTGGAGGAAGCTAGAGCGGCTAATAAGCTTGCTGAGTGGGAGCTTTGGGAAGAGATCTACTATAAACAGAAGGCCCACAATGACTGGCTCTAGGAAGGAGATAAAAACATGGCCTTTTTTCACAATTCTATGCAAGGGAGGTGAAATGGTAATTTTATTACTTCTCTTATTACTCAGGATGGAACACACCTCTCCTCCTCCCAAGATATTAGCAGAGAAGCTATCTGGTATTTCTCAAAACTTTTTGACAGTGATACTTTGCCAGATGAAGGGGCAGAAAATGTAGTGCTATCTTGTATTCTGTCCTTGGTGGATGATAGAATGAATGAAGGTCTTATGCATCTGATTGGGATGGTTGAAGTGGAGGAAGCTTTGTTTAGCATGAAGAGAGGTAAGGCCCCTAGACCTGATGGATTTCTAGCTAATTTTTTCCAAGTTTGGGATATAATTAAGCAAGACCTGATGAGTGTCATACAAGAGTCCTATTCTAGCAAAGAAATGGTTTGTGCATTGAATGCTACTTTCCTAGTGCTAATTCCGAAGAAGGAGCAGGTGAATAAGCTAGAAATGTATAGACCCATTGCGCTCTGTAATGTTGTCTATAAAGTGATTACTATGCTTATTGTGCAAAGGCTGAAAGGGCTCCTCCCCAATCTTATTTTAGAGGAATAAGGTGGCTTTGTGGCAGGTAAACAAATTCTAGATGGTGTGGTGATAGCTTTGGAGGCTATTCACTCCATGAAAACTTTCCAAGAAAGGGCTATGTTTATCAAGCTTGACCTTGCCAAAGCCTATGATAGAGTTAGCTGGAGGTTCTTACAAAAATTTCTTTTAGCATTTGGCTTTAAGCAGGACTAGATTAGGTGGGTGTTAAGCTGTGTTACCATGCCTTCCTTTTCAGTTCTTGTTAATGGAGCACCAACAGAACTTTTTGGTGTGTCTAGAGGGCTTCAACAAGGAGATCCTATCTCTCCATACTTGTTTATTCTCATGGCTGAAGGGCTTGGGCGGCTCTTCAATTGTCGAGTCTCTCAGAATGCTATCTAGGGGTGGAAATGGGAGAGCAGGGTAACCACCTTATCCCACCTCCAATTTGTTGATGACACTATCTTGGCTAGTGAAGCTCAGTTCAGGGAAGCAAAAGCTTTCTACACCACTCTTGATAATTATTTGGTGGCATCAAGATAGCAGATTAATGATCATAAATCATCTATTTACTTCTTCAATACTCTTGAGTCTATCCAGAGAAGAATAGCTACCATTCTCCAGTTTCAGATTCAAACTCTCCCAGTGGTTTATTTAGGGGTTCCCATTGTTGTGGGGCGTCAACCCAGGCTATTTTGGTAGAATATTCTGGAGAAGTTGAGACAAAAGGTAAGTCATTGGACTTATAAATGGCTATCTACAATAGGTAGGGTGATTTTGTTACAATCGGTTATTCAGGCTTTACCAATATATCAGAACATGGTACAGTGTGCACCAGCTTACTTTTTAAAAGCGTATGATGCTCTTTCTAGGAAGTTTCTATGGAGTGGCAATCTATAGAATTCTAAATGGAGTCTCATCAAATTGGACATGGTGTGTAGACCTAAGCAAGAAGGTGGCCTGGGATTACGCTCAGCTATTTTGGCTAGCCGTGCCCTTATTGCCAAGCTTTACTGGCATTGGTGCACTAACCATTCTACCTTGTGGGCCCAAATCCTGACTATCAAATACCTTCTGGACATTGATCTTCATGATATTGCCAGATTTCCGCTAGAGGGGAGAGGGTCTATGATATGGGATACCCTCAAGCTTGGAGCGCAATTGGTGAAGCAAGGCCTTTTTTGGATGTGCTGCAGTGGGTCTAAGGCCCTATTTTGGAAGGACTCATGGGATGGTACACCTCCACTTTTACAGTCACATCCACATTTGCAAACTCTTTTGGACTCCTTTCATGCTACTAGATGGAGTTCGATGATGCATTACAAAGAAGCTGATAACATGGGAACAACCATTGGATACAGGTGGAAACACTCCTCTGACTGGCTGCCTGGGGGCTCAGAGGAGGAGAGAGGTGAATTATCCCTTATCCTTGACACTAGAAGGTGTTGTGTGCTGTAAGGGTGTGATGAATTGGCTTGGAGTGGGGATTCAATAGGGCAGTACTCTGTGGCTGTAGGCTACAAGACTTTGCTTAAGCAAATGGGTGAGGAAGGATAGTTTCAATGGGGAAAGAAAGTCTGGAATCAAATGGCATGGCCCAAATGTAATTTTTTTCTCTGGCTCCTCACCCATAATAGATGTCTCACTTGGGATAATCTTTGCCGAAGAGGATTTTAGGGACCATCTATTTGTGTGATGTGTTATAGCAATGAGGAGACAGGAGCCCATCTGTTCTTCCAGTGTTCATTTGCTAAACAGATCTGGCACCTGTGGTGGAGTGCGTGGAAAGCCCCCTGCAGGCATGTGTCTTCTTTAAATGAATTTTGGGCTTGAATGGGATATGCTCTTGTTAAAAACTCCTTGTTATAGAATGCTTGGGCGGTGGGACCCTCGTTCATTCTATGGAATTTGTGGCTGGAGCGAAATAGGTGAATCTTCAGGGGTGCACAGATAGAAATGAGGACTTTGTGGAGCAAGATTATTAGTGCACTGCAAGAAACTCTTCTTGCTAGGTCAGCACCTAATAACGGCTTGGAATAAGAGGCTACGAGAGTGTTTAGATGCTTGGGGATGGACTTCTCCAGTGATGGCATGGTGAGGAGTAACAACTACCCAGCAAAGTGAAGGAGCAAGATGGGACAGCCGGTCAGTAGAGCTGGGCATTGGACGCCCCCAGATGAAGGTTTTATTAAATTAAATATTGATGGTTCTTCTCGTGGGAACCCAGGTGCAGCGGGTATTGGAGGAATCGCCCGGGACAATTTAGGTAACATTAGATTCTTGTTTTCCATTTATAAAGGCTATTATAAAAATAATCTAATGGAATTTGAGGCCATTCTGGAGGCTGTGGAAAGCTATTGTAGAAGTGGTCATCTCAATGTCATTTGTGAATCGAATTCACAAGTTGTGGTTGATTTGTTGAACAAGAGTAATTATGGTAAGACTGATTGGCATTTACAAGCTATTATCCAGCAGATTAAGAAATTAAGTTCTTCTTTGAATTCAATTTCCTTCTAACACATTCCATGGGAGTGGAATGAGGTTGGGGACTGCCTGGCTAAGTGGGCCTCAGAGAATGGGGCATCCTAGAGCATTACTGAGGAGACTATCCTTCCTCTGAATTTGTATCAAAAGCTGGTCCATTTGGTGGATCAGGAGAAAAACTTGTAATCGGTGTTTTTTTTTGGTACTTAATAAATTTTTACCCCCGTTTAGTTATAAAAAACATATAGGTCTACAAACATAGTTGAGCTAGTTGACTATGTTTAAAACTTGTTTTGAACACATAGGTTTTGTAAACTTTATCAAGATATTCAACTCTATTATCATAATTTTTGAATTATAACTTGATAATCACATCATAAAGTTTTACAATATAAATATAATCAAACCCACAAAGGTTAATTCTTACTCTCTCTATCATTTCATTTCTTATTTTTCATAACTATTTTTCACAAGTTTATACTATATAAAACTGTAGCCCTATAACCATTTGGGTTGACTAGTTTGACATAGTTCTATAGCCTATTTTATATATAGAAGACATAGTCAACATGTTCAACTATGTTCTTATAAATATTACCTCTATAGAATAGTCTTGACCTAATTGATTGCATTCTACTTTATTTACATATAATGTCACCTAAACTGACTCTATAATCTTCATAATCAATAAATTAACCTCTTTTTTTAATAATTAATTTACCTTTTTCTTTAGTTTCTTGTATTCTTAGAGCAAAAAACATAAATTAATCTAGTGGGTTTTCTTATTTTAAATTACTGACTTAGTCACACACTTTTAAACCACTTTATACATAAAAATCATTAAAAGTTTGTCTTCCCAATGCCTACCTACTTATATTTCATCACCAAGGGGGAAGTTGACTTGTTTTTATAGCCAATCATAAACATGTGGTTGATGGTATATATTGATAAAGCACCTGACACCCTTATCATTGTAATATTTTGAAGTGAGAGGGTAAGACCCAATACCAATAAAGTACCATCACTAATATAGATCCCTTTCATCCTAAACTTCTTGACACCATATTTCAATTGATTTCTAGTTCCTTGTTATAGTCAAATTTTAATAACACTATATTCAACTATCATTGACTTAAATAACACTTAAGAATGACTAATTAATTAGTATTTAATTTATATTTGATGTTTTTTCTTTGATAATTATATTTTACAAAACAAAACTTGCATTATCCAACATTGGTGAAAGGTTTGTGTTGTGTGTTCCAATTAGATCGATTACATTAACCTAATTTATTGTGTGCTTAATTTCATTTGTTTTGATATAATCTTGCAAAACCTTTCTCTATTTTCAAAACATTATCATTGCTATATACATAGTCTCTTATAGACTATTCAAAAAAAATTCTTGTAATACACAATTGACTTATCCAATTATGTCTCTTTATATTCCTATTTGGTCCCCTATATAAGTAGTACATATTCAACCTATGCAACTATGTCCTGTGTTTATCTATTTTGTTCCCTAGTTTATAAAACACAATTGACCATTTTGATTATGTATCCTATTTCCTAATTTTTTATCACCTCTTTCACCTTTTTTTTAATCATTATGAATTTTCTCTTTGAGGATAATAAAAATTTGAATCCAAAAAACATTATGAGACTTACCAATCCTAATAGGTTTTCCAAGAAATAGCTTGTGGTTTCCACTTTAGACGAAAGTAATGTTCACATTTCCACTTACACTAATAATAATGAGACTCCTCTTCCTTCATCCTTAATTCATAATCCCTGATTCTCCTTAGAATATGAGCATGAATTATATTATACACTTTAAATTCTCTTCTTCATTAAAAAATTTCCTCAACATAGACGAAAGGACCCTTCAACCATCCATAATTTGATGATAGGTGCTCAAGTAGAAGAACCTCTTTCACCATCCCTTGCATTCTCTCATGTATTTATGGGAGATAATTTATTTTCATCTCAACATTTCCCTTATATTTTTACTCATTCCCACACCATTATTTCTTCTTATATGGCCTCTTCAATGTGCATGCCAATTATCTCCACTAACATGGTAGGTTTAACCTCTAGTGGGTAATTTCAAAAGACCCTCTTCTTTAATCATGCCACTACTACATCTTTTTCCATAAATACTAATCATCCTACTAGTGAATCATTTTATACCAATACTTCTCATGCCACTAGTGTAATTCATATTACTACTCATAGTGTAAATCAAGACACTAATACCAATACCAATACCAATACCAATACCAATACCAATACCAATGATTTGTATGCTACACACAATAGTCAAAATAATGCCCAAACTCATAAAATTTTATTAAAAACACTCAATAAAATGAATACTTTTTTAAAAAATAACACAAAAAAAATGATGTAGATGTGAAACCATCTCATTCACCTTCAAAATCAACTCGAACAGGTTTCATGGGGAACACAAAATATGAATGCCCCCACCCCCTATGGATTCCTATGATAACATTATTCCTCAAGCACCCCTAATTAATAAAATAATCAAATATCTCAAAAATGAACCTATAATACCTAAAATTTCCAATATTGACATAGGAGGTATAACACCTACCATCAATTTTAATAGTTTTACTGATTCCACATAACATCTTAAAACATTTGATAATCATTGTAAATATTGGGTCAAACTCAATACCTTTGTTGCTACCAAAATATTAGATAAAACACTCTTAGGTAATTATTTAGATTGGTAAAATAAACTAAAGACCCATTCTATCACTATATTGAAAGATTTGGTTAGTTCCTTAGTATAAGATTTTTAAACTAGTGATCTCCTTGAGAATACCTTAGCTCACTTCATAAATTATAAGAAACTTGAAAGGGAAACATCATAATATTTCACTAAAATATGAAATAAATATTCTAATAAATGTGAGAATAAAATGGTATATGATAATGTCTTTCATCTAATCACTAATACTATCTACACCAAGTTTCAATATTGGGTTAGGACTATCTCTTCAAGAACACTAGAAGAAGCCCTCGATTGAGTTAAGTGACAAGACTTTCTCATGCACTAATTTAAACCATCCCAGCCTCTTATGGGCACTACCATACTCATTAAAAACAAAAACCATAATTGTATTAATGATGGTGTCACCATACTTATGATATTATTCATAACTTTCAAGCCATCACTCCTAATAACATTATGGAGCATGCTCCCCTTATAAACAATACTCATAATCCTACATTTTTTCAAAAACAAAATTAATTCCCTCGAACCTTTATCCTTAGCCAAGATTCAAAATCATATTCCAAGGCCTCTACCATGAGATATTGACCCCACTCATCCAATGAAAACATGGTATGATTCAAAAAAATTTGTTGGTTTCATGCCAGTTGGGGCTAGTTTCACAAGACATGTAGACAATTACATAACCTAGCTATGGATTTCCTTCTTGGCCCAAACTTTGATCATGGATCACTCATTTATAAATTCCAACAAACTTATTACATATCCTTTAAATCTCATGAAGCAAAAAACATCTTTAAATCAAACTAATGCTCATTTTTTAATATATAAAGACCCTCTTCCTAATTATCAAGATAGAAATGATAAGCCTATTATTTATAAAAATAATGTTGAAAGTCTTATCGACATCACTAATGAATAAAATGTGGTAAATATGCAAAAGATGTGATGGGTAGTTACTTTTATTGAATATAATCCAACACACATGTACCAAAACCTTGAACCATTTTGTATCATTCAAGACTCTTCCCCATTTCATCTTGGGGAGCTAGGGTAAGAGGACATTACAAATTTACAAGAACCACCTTCAACATCTCAACTAGATAATACCTCTCATACTATATATACTATTACACCAACATCTACACACATAAACACCATTACCCAACCTTCCAATAGTATTTATTTCACCCAATCACAAAAATACCTAAATAAGCTATCCCACCACCTAAAGATAATCAACCTTTTTGTCCTCAAAATAAACCAACTACATCTTACCAACATAAGTTTTAATACACTTCCAACCCTCCTTCTCAGGAGATCCTACAACATTATGCACCTTTATCTAACCATCCCACCATAGGTTATGATGAATGGGACCCCATTACAAAACTTTCTCATCTCCCATATCAAATATCTTTCCTAGAACTATGTGAACTTACCACTATCATCACAACCATACAATGTAATTGTTATTTGAAATTAACATTCCTCATCCTCCCTTAACAAGATGCAAAACTACCTTGTCTGGTTAAGAAGATAGTATACTATAATAATGTGAAGAAATGTCCATAAATTTTGATGAAACAATAGAAACTTCTCTTTTCCTTAAGTTACCTATCACTTCTATAATTATAGATGAGATTATTATTCTTGCATATGATCCTCCAATATTTACTAGCATCCAAAATTGGTGATATCTAGGTTAAGCATGATTATATTGATTAGGGTTTAGGTAATTACATCACCTCCTTTGATTTAATTAAAACACTTGGATATTTTGAGTTTAATCTCAAGTCCACACATAGTACATGTCAAGGTTATAATAACAGGCAAATGACTCATTTAGGCTATGTGTGGATTCTTTTTGTCATCCTTCATGTTACCATATACATGAAAGTTATGATATTTAACTTTCCCCTCTCTTATAACATTTTATTTAGTAGAGCTTTGACTCATGATATGAGGGTTTTCACCTCATCTACATGTCAAGGTATCAAATTCCCCCATTATGGTTCTATTTAAAATATTCAAGGAGAAAGAAACCCTTGTAATTTCAAATAATTAAAATAATGTGGTGTATTTAAAGTTATTTCTCCTTTAACTCATACCTAGTATCTCATTTAGGGAATATCAACATTTCAATTATCCTTTCAATTTTACTCAAGGTTATAATGGTCACCTTGAACTCATAAAAAACATACCACATAGCCTAATTATTATGATCTAGATGAGATTAGCCTTAAGATAAAAAATTATGATCTCTCTCCTCGTCTTAGTGCCCAGCTTCCACCATCATTAAAACCTCACTCCCTTATCTTCATAATGATGATATACCTATGAACTTAACCAATACTATACATTTTATTCATCATGTAAATTCTGATGAAAATATCATACCTACATGTACCATAAACCTACATACACCTAATTATAATGATGGTTATGATTTAGATGATCTATTTCTAGGAGGACTTTTCTAAGCTAGAGATGTTGAGATTCTTTGATATTGTACTTCTTCATTTTAGTGTTTACATTAATTTTATTATATTCTTTCTTTCATAGCTCCTAACTTTATGATTATCCCTTATTTTTTCCAAATAGATATGGGGAGATCACATGGTACACATCACATTTTAATAGATCCTCTTAGAAGCATGCTTATGGATCATGCCATAATCAATCCTTATCATTTTGTTAGATACTAGGATACTTTTAGTTTTCTTTCCCTATAGATGTTCTTATTGCTCTTAATAATTTTGTGCATTTGACTTCACCCTTAGCTAAGCCTAGTTTGGATCCTACTCCCACTTTACCTTTAGGTGAGTCTCATACTATGTCTTATCCTACTATACCTTTAAATTAACCCAACCCAACCTCTACCCTAACCCTACCTTCCATTGGTAATGACCTTATTTTTTGTAGTTTTATCCCAACCCTATTTAATGTACTGACCAACCTTATTGTGGTATTCTTAAAGTTGTTGGTCACTAGACTAGAGACTTTTAGTTATACCAGCCTTCCCTAGATTCCCTCCTACCTCTTCTATTAATAAACCCTTAAAATTCTACTAACAAGTGTATATATTACTTCCATGGCACAAATAATCATTATTCTACCCATTGTCAAAATCTTTGGCAATATATTGACACATTACATCCCTCCCTTAATTAGGCTACAGATAAACAAATACCTCCTCCTAAGTTGTCACTTGAGTATATACCTAAATATAAGGAGGTATATTATCTTTGGCACTAGTGCAATACCCATCACCCCAATCATTTATGAATTCTCCAGTATCACCTTCATGATCAACTTATGACAATTCTTTCACCCACTATTCCTCTTGCCATAGGTCCCCTACATAATAAGGCTCCTCCTCCTTCACCTTTGTATCCTTCCCCACCTATGGTTCCTTCCTCACTCATGGCTCCTTCTCCACTAGTGTTTCCACCTTATTGTCTTACAAATACCATTTCTATTTCATCATCCATTCCCCTACTTGAATATTCATGGATGAGATCTCTCATGAGCATGATCCTTTAGCTATGCCTTCATTTTCTATTGAGGAGATTCAGAGAGAGGTCTTTTCATAGATTTCCATGATGATATATAAGACTCTAGATACCATTATGATCTAGATTCATAGAGATATTTAAGATAGTTTTCTATATTTGTGAACATGATATGGTGTTCCTTGACTTTGTTCTTCATTATGATTTTATATTGGACTTGTGATGCACTTTTATATATCTTATATCATTTGATTGTGCTAAATCTAGTTTCACCTATCTATTTCACATGTATATTTATCTTATGCATTATGTGTTATTATGGTTTCATTTCATTTTATCTTTTTTTATAGTTTTTATTCATTCTTTCCATGATTACATGTATTTATGATTTCATTTCTTTTATGTATGTTTTGGCCTTTCTAAATTATTTTTTGTTACCTTTTCTCAAAAACTCATATATTTATTATTATGACTTGCTTATACAACCCTTGTTCCCCTTAGTAATATTTAATTACCATGTGATCATTTAATAAACAAGACATACTATTGTAATCTTATTTTACCGATCTACTTTGGATCTACTTTTATTCCCTTATCTCCTTTTGCATACTAAGCATACATATGGTTAAAAAAAATATTACATATTGGTTCATAAGTAAGACTAAGTGTTTAGTTAGTTATATCTTTGGATACATATCTTCCTTTCAATCAAAGTATAAATATCATTCATGTGTATCACTTTTACTAATCATGTAGGTTATTCTAATATTTATAGCAGAGAAATCATAAAAGCCATAAAATTTAAAATCTAAATTATTTAAATAAAAGTCAATGATACAAAAGGAAATATATAAATCTCAAAAGTTAAATCACACTAAAATATGTGATTTATAGCACATTTATTTTTTCTAATCAAAGTTCAAAATCCACAGTTGGATTCATGATAGAGTCGAGGTCCACTAGGGTGCAGTAGGCCAGTAGATTAGGAAAGGAGAATTAAAAAAATATTTTAGTGCTACCTAATTTCTCACATAAGTAACCAATATTTTTAGTAGACTGATGGATCTATAAGAGGTCTTAAATAATGGGGGACATGTTTTGAGAAGGTAGGTCCATTTTACTTTCTTTTTCCATATAATTAGAATGAGTTGATCTTACCTATTTGCCTATACAAATTTGTACTTATGGTGAGCAGGTATCCTTTGTATTTTGATGGTAACTAAACTCTTATTATTTTTCTTCTATACCTAAGTATACCTTATTTTTCCTAAGGTCTTCTCATTAACACCTATGTCATGTTTTTTTGCATTCCCTATTTCATTAAATCATTCCTAATATTTTCCATTGAGAATATTATTTTTCTAACTAATCATTCCCCTAAGGTTTTCCTTTGTGAGTTGTAGTGTAAAACAATGGATAGGACTAGGACTTCATCATAAATTACCACATTATAAACACCTTTTTTTTAATCATTACCATAATTGATTCCAACTCATTGGTGTTCCATTTTTGATTTTTAGTGTAAGACCATGGATAGGACTAAGACCTCCTCACAAAATATTCCAATACCCAAAATATTATAATAACCAAGTCAAAATTAAATTATAGGCATCAAAATTGAGATGAGTGATGTTTGATTATGAGTTACACATCATTGAGATATTTACCATATTTATTTATTGTGTTTTTTATTAATTCAATAATATTTCACTTTTATCTTCTTATTTTTTGATTACATGATCCTTACAACCATTTTATTAATTTTTTCATACTTTCAAGCTTGAATTAGTGTGATCAATTTAATTTAATTTTACATTTTTATCTTTATTTTTATACTTCCCAATGTGATTTAGTATGATTGATTGACTTAAATTTTTTTATATCATTGGTATTTTATGTGTGTTCCATTTTATTACAATATTTCATACTTCCGAATGTGATATAGTGTGATTTTATATTTGTTCTAATTTGGTCTACATATTTTACATGGTTTGAAAACATTTTCTTTATCCCTTTTACCATCTTTGGTTTATTATATTTAGTCATATTTTCTTATTACACATTTCCCATCATGATATAGTGTGTATTACATTTTTTCCTTTTAATTTTTAACCATGCATGTGTATCATATAATGCTATAAAATAAAACATACATCACATATTTCCCATAACATATACAACAAAAGATAAATATATGTGATAGAAAGGAAAATATTCATGCATCCACATCCAACTCCAAGTGTAATTCATTATATTTTAATAATTATCAATATACATATCATTTATTTTATACATATATAAAATATAAGATACAATATCCCTAACTCTAAGGCTAGGCTCCATCATGTCTATCTTATGGCCTAGCCACACTACCCCTCAATTCATACAACTAACCCCTCTAAATAGTATGTTGTAAAGAGGTATTTCATGATCTCAATCTAATAACTTATATTTGTATATTGGCCACTTGGGCGTATACCTATCCTAGATGGATGGTGGTCACTATGTGCATGACTCTCTCTTATGGTAGGGACTACAACGCTTGTGCCTCTCCTATTCCAATTCCTATTGGTATATGTATTCCATTATCACATGCTTGTAGCTTCCTCATAGCCTATCTTACGAATATAAACTATCCCACCTAAGTTGGGATAGATGCAACCTTAGGAACATCCAGAGTAGTAAGGTTGTATGGTTCCAACACCAGGTCCAAAATGTCATGGTGCATAACCATAAATATGAATCCCTTATGATCTCCTCTATCATAGGATGTACAAAACCAAAAACATATAGACATTAGATAACATACATATATCTCAAATAATCTATCGAACATAATCATAATACAATCAATGTCCTATATCAAAAAACATAAATCAAATTGAATTATTTCTCACTAGTTTTGGTGTCACTGATCATGGTCTCCCTATCTACTCACCCATTGATCACTTCCTCTATCAACAAGCTCTATACCAATTCAAACTAAATCAATCACATCTCCTTTTATTTGCTTTGATGCCTCCTACTATCATGCTCAATTAGCCCATGATCTAGAACATCGAGGCTTGATCACCAATATCTCCATAGGTACCCATCTACCTCCTCTCCCTCTTGGTTCTTTTGTGTTTCATTACAACTAATTAGGAATTAATAGAGGATCCACCAAATGGGGTAGTCCCAAATGTCTTGATATGTATGCCACTAGATGCAACTCTACCCATGAGGTATATTGGCTCATGAAGTGTACATTTATCCCATGCTCCTAGGAACATGACAATGAGATCAACATTCAAAGGGATGTGTCTCATATTCATGATGCCACTAAAACCCAAGGAGATTAGTTGAGCTCTATCCATGTCAGTCAAATAATTTAATATATTTGGTAGTCATGATGCACCTACTAGGCACTAATATCTCTATCATCTCTAAAAAATATAAAACAATAAAGGATGTATGATATCTCCATGTCTTAAAAAATTAAAATACATTTTTAAAAATTTATAAATTAACTACTTCATCAACTAGTTTAATTTAGTTTCTTATATTTCCCTATTTTTCTACACTATCGACCCATCTACTAGTAAATTGACCTTTTTCTTTCAGATTATATCAGCCTATTTGATATTAAATCAACTCTTTCTCATATCTAGCATACAACATCAGCCATTTGGTACATATTCATCCCTCTTTAAAAAATTATATCAGCCACTTAATACCAACTGCATGGCTACAAGGTACATATTCAACCATCTTCTCATTTTAGACTATATTAGCCCACTACTACATAGCCAACCACCTTTAGTGATACTATGCCAACCCACTACTATGTAGTCATCCCTTATTTATATCTTGCATTATAAACTAAGTTGACCAGGTGGACTTTGTTCTTTCACTCAAGTGATTTTTCAACCATTTATCATAAATGTCTTAGGCATTTATTGGTCTAAATTTTTCTTAATCAATACCCCATTATGCCCCTAGTCTACATAAAACGTTCTTGGGGTCAGTTTTGGTGCCTAGAATTTTCTTACCAACTAAATTTCTATATTTAGCTTAATTTAAAACAAAATTACTCAAAAAAATTGAAATTTACATTTTATTGTCTATGTTGTGCTCACTATGTCCACAAGGAATTCTCCCTATCTTAGCTATCATCTCTTCACCATGATTACTCTCTAGTCTCACATTAGGTCTCTAAAAGTTATAATTTCTAAAAATTGTAAAAATAAAATATGAATTATTTTTACCCTAATTATATTTACTATTTAAAATTATTTACCTATCAAATATTTATAACCAAATTCCAATTTTTTCCATATCTTTATTTTTACTAGCTCTTTTGCTAAACTATAGGATGTTCTCCAAACCTGACATTGTAGATAATCTTTCCACATATTACATGTACTTTATATATATATTTTTATTTTCCACTCTTTTTTTGATAATTTATATAGGTTTGAATAATTTTCCCTACATTGGACCCATTCACATTTATTTCACTTCATTTATTATCTATAACACTAAGGTAAGTAAAGGTATGTGTTTTTCAATTATGTCCTTTCATATATATTACTTATTACTACAATTTATTTAACTTCAGCATTATGTGTTGTTATATTATTTTCCTAAAGTACCATCTTATGTTATACCTACATGATAAGTGATGATATTTTAGTGGATAATATGTATACACAATATTTTAAAACATTATTAATTAATGATGTTTTCTCTCTTACAAGAACCTGTCAAGTCTCAATCTCTTTGAGGGTTAGCTAGACTATTTCTACTTCGCAATATTGTCATGTCTTATACCACCACCTTATATCAACAAAAAATTATCCTATGTACTTACATAAGACTTGCTTCCTATCTTTCACCCTCCTCCAAGAATTTTACCACTTTCTTTAGCAATTACCGAAGCTTAAAACCCTTTTTTATGCCTTGAATTACACTATTGGCCTAAGCTAATCCCGTATCCTAATTTTTAAAATCACATTATGGGTCTAGGTCATCTCTAGTTAGCCTAGATTTATTCTTGACTTATTTTTATCAATTATCAATATATAGTTGATTGAGCCAACGTTGTTAGCTAAACTTTCATAAAGGTTTAGAGTTATATACAACTATATATACACATCCATTTTCATCAATTATGAAAGGAAGAGAAGAATAATATTATATTGCACATTTACTTATCCACCATTCTACTTAAGGAGCATATCTTAGGGTTTTGATACTTTCTTTAGAGATACAAATATTTTCTTATGAAAACTTGGGATCTATTAAGAGGTCTTTGGCTAAAGCATATTCCATAATCCATGGTTTATTAAACATGTACAAAAACCTCTTACAAAGCACCTTAGCCAAGGAAGAGATTGAGGATCGATGGGTTCATCTTTGAAGATAAGTATTCCTAACTTTGTTCCTACTTTGTAAGATTAGATAGATTTGCATCTCTACTTATCCCCCATGCATTATTATTTAATATCCATTAACATGATTATAGTTTTTTTGTAGGTTTAATATTTATGTTTATTACACCTAATTTATGCCACAAGATCTGGTAAGCACTATATTAGCTTTTCATATACTTTGTGAATATGAAAACATAGGACTTTGATAGGGTTATTGTATAGTGTTTCTTTACTAGAGGATTTTTAACCCTCTCTAATGATGCTATTGTTGTAAGATATCCCATTTTTAGGTCTAAAAAATCCATCTTGGTCATGACCTAAAATATACAATGTATTAACAATCATAAGTCTAAGTAGGATTTATCCTCTTCTATCTAGGATTGATTAATAGATCAGTTGTATTTCCCTTTGTATACAAGGTACAACTAATTATTATTGATAATGATGAAAACTCATAGGTATACTATGGATACCTAAAGGATTATATGATGGGTAGGCCAAAGTACCATTATAATCCCAAGTCTAACTTCCCTTTGGAGAATATCTAGATTGTATAGATCTAACTTGGCACCAAATAAGGAAAATGCATAGAAACAAGCCCATCTATCATTATGGTGAATAAACCCAAATATATCATTATATATTGATAGGATAAGTATGGAAGGAAGGAGGAGAATTACATATTAGGCAACCCCTTCATGGACCATAGTAAGTAATTGAAGGAATTTTATGATAAATTACAATATATGAGACATTTTATGTCTAAGCTGATGGAGTAATGAAACACTATGAAATATGAGAGTGATAAGTTTAAAATGAAATTGTAATAGCTTAGAACTAGTAAATGGGTAAAATTAGTTGAAGGACTAGAATCTAAGACTCCTTTAAGGGAAAATGAAGTGGGGGATCAATCAATCAAATCCTCAGCTAAGAACAAAATTAACTCGAAGAGGACTAAAGATGCTAAGAAGAAATACATAGATAATAAGGATGACATGAACCTAAACAAGAAATGGTTGAAGGATTGATATGAATTCATGAGTAAGTGCACTAGGATAATAATTATAAAAGATAATCTAAATGATGACAAAGACATGTTGGAACAAGTTTCACCCATAAAAAATGCTAACTCTAAGGAGTCTTATGATTAATATTTCTATTTATCCTCATGGTTATATAGTTTATTTTTGTCTTTTGTTTTGTAGAAGGTTTGTTGAAGTCTGGATATTGTCTAACTTTGTTATCTAACACAATGGGCTTTGTTTCTCCTATGTTTGTATACTATTGTTTTTTGTTAAAATCAATGGTTTCAAGAGACTTGTAAAACTTGATTATTTACCCTATCAAATAAAAAAATAGGTTAACATTTAGATATGTAAATATAGTTTATTTTATACTTAAATGTTTATTTTATATTTATATTTCCTATTTAATCACCTTTCATAACTTTATCCAACTCCTTAAGGAATATCCCCTTTAAAAATAACCCGTAACTAAGTAAAACCCCTTTTTCTTCTTTTTCCTACTAAGTTAGTCACGTTTCCTACCTAACAAAATTTATTTGGTTGACCATGTCAGCCACTTTATACCCATTTCATACTACATTGGCTAGGTCAACATGTTATAAAGCGTTACACCATGTTTTCATACATAACAAGATCAAGTTGGATAACCTTTAGTTAAAAAGGGTTTCGGTTTAATCCTTGGCTATGAATATGACCTTAACTTCAATAAAATGGATATAAATATTCATTTCACATTATTACATTTTACATTTTTACTAATTCTACATCTAAGGAATCATTGCTTAGGGTTTTACTTTGGAATAAAGAAGTTTGTCTTTTGGGAAAGTCTTGGATGAAAAGTATGAGTATTTTAGCCTAGAGATAATTTATATAGTGTGATCCTTACAAACCTAGAAAAACCTCTTGAAAATATCCATTGGCCAAGGGAGATATTGTGGCATTATAGGTTCATCCAAAGGTAAATGTGTCTAACTTTCAATCTTTCATTTGGTAGATAGATAGTAATAGGTTGAATATTTTACTCTTTGATTTTTTTACCTCTACATTTACTTGAGTATAGTTATATTATTTTGTCATATGTTGTTGATACCTATCCCCATTTATTCAAAAATATTTAGTGAGCACTAGATTATATTTATTTTATTTATTGTAAGCCTAGCTAGGGTTGTTATATAATATCATTTGCCTAGAGACTTTGGAACCCTCTCCCTTGGTGTTTTGTATAAAGAGATCCCTTTTTTAGGTTTAGTAGATCCAAAATGGTCATGTAAATATACAAATATCTATGTAATGATTTTTTATTAATATTACCTTCTTATATCTTAGAATTCACTAAGTAAGACAAGTTATAGATTCATCCTAACTCATTACATACACATAGTATACAAACAAGTTAATGAAAAAATTATTAAAATAATGGATTGATTTTGTGGTATATTTGTACAAGGCTCGTAACCTTTAAGTCTTAATTTAACATAGTCATTTAAATTAGCGTTTTAACTTAATTCTATTAAAGTGACCTTATATCAAGTCACAATCTAAATTGCATGGCTTACACATGTTGGTTTAAAATGTGGTGAATGATGTATATCCTTATCTACTTGATCTGGATATTTTATTTATGTTTTAAATATATATAATCACTAAAATATCTTTGGTTCTAATACATTTTTACTTACTTTTTATGTGCTTGTCATGTCAGACCTTTGACATGTCTTCTCTACCTGTTCACTCCAATTTTCAAGTATTTATTTCTTAACTAACTTCATCAATTATATTATTTTATTTTCCAATGATGTACTATCATCAAATACTTCAACACATAAAATATCCAAAAAATGAGTTAACAAATCCATCGTTGGCATGACCTATCTCCCATAAACCAACTCGAAAGGTGTATATTTGTTCAACCATTTATATTTTGTTTTGCAATCCAACAAAACAACTAAAACTTGATTATCCCAAGATTTATTCCCAAAATTATATAATACCATAACATATTTGAAATCTAATTCTCCAAATATTTACGCCCAACATAAAAAAATTTAATGAGTCTAATTCCTAATATTTTCTTTAAGGCTATTGGGACCAACATAACCCTTTTTTTTTGAATTAGGACCCTTGAGAAACCCTTAGAATAAAACATGAAAATTTCAACATGTCAAGGTCTTTTATAGAATTTTAAGGTAATATGATTTTTTAAAAGGCATACTTATGTGGTTTTGATTTTATTTAATCTAGACTAACAATGTTAATGAGGTTCATTTGGTTTTTAGTTACAGGTTTCATGGCATGTGCCCTTAATAATTTCATATTCCAAAACCCTATCAAAACCTCGATTCAAATTTGAATAAAGGAAGGAACCAAATTTGTGGGAACCATTTTAAAATTCATTTATGGACTTAAATATAAAATGCATGTTTTAGGCTTAGTCATGTTTTTTAACACAAATTAACCAAGAATTAGGATCCCCTTTATTATTTCCCTTTTTTTTATAAAGTTCCTTATGGCCTAACTAATGTCATCATGTAGGGTCCCTTTTAATATTTCCAAGATTATCCTAAGGTTTTAATACTAAGGCCCTAATGTATTCATTAATACAATCACGACCTTAGTCTTACACATCCTAAGCCTATGTCTTTTATGTCTATACAATCCTAAATTAATTTCCTTACATATTGTAGGATATTATGGATGTAACTTTATCATGGTATTTTATCTAATAAATTGAAGACAACCAAAAATTTATTTTAAATAACATGCATCTTTGATGATCCAATTCTACACACATAATCATTAGGACCTGATCATATGGAGAAAAGTATAATTGAAAATTCAAAAAGATGTAAGAAGCCCAAAATATGTATAACAAACATCATTACATTTGAGGAGTAAAAGCAATGGGGCCTACCTAACATGACTACCAATCAAAATCAAGTCCTTGAATCAAGATCTTATAGTTGTCACTTTGTCACAGAATTTGATCTAGCAAGGCAAATTAACATTAAGACCCTAGGAAGCCCCACAAAAATGCCAAGTGGCATCCTCATATTTGACCTTAAAGGTTTTAATGAAATTAAAATTTATGTTTGTGTGACCATCATTTAAAAATCCAAAAAGATGAACTTGACACCTGTGTGATCATGAACTTTAAGACCATTAAAATGAAACTTTCACTAGTTTAAACATGACATCCATGTGACTATCAATTGATGCCCACAATGGTATATTTGACATCCACAAGACCATAAATTTTAATCTAATGAAATAACTCACTTATTTTTAAAATGACATCCTAAAATCCTATTTTAAACTTGAAAATAGTTCCACAATCTAAAGGAAATGCTAAAAGATACTAAGAAATGAGATCCTTCAACCTATAAAATATGGAAATGGTCTTATGATCTAAATTCTTAGTCTAAAATTATAATATAGGGTCTTCATTGAATTTTGTTTAAAAATCATGACCCTTAAACTATCAACAAATTTCACCCCATAACTAGATTTGATCCAATGGCATGAAGGTGATAATGACTTTTCAAACACCCATGAGCTCACCATGTGGTCGATACTCATTCAATTAATGAATAACCAAAATATTTTGAGCACAGAGAAGGCATGTAAAGCATCAAATGTCATGATCATACAGTTTGCAATAGAAAGACCAAATCATGTCTAAGGGCTAAGATTATAATCAATATGTCATTCTAATCTAATATTTTGATCTTATGATGTGAAATGAAGAAGGTATTTTTAGTTACCAATGTCTAATATTCAAATGGAATTTATAAAAAATGTCATGAAAGGTCTAGACTAGTGCCAAATAAGCACCATACTAGTAAAAAAGGTAAAAATTCAAGATCCAATGGGCTTAAAAACTTGAAGGTATAAAGGCAACAGGACAAATCAAATCCAAACACGATAAGCTAAATACTAGATATCTTTCACCATTAAAGTTCCAAAGACCTAAACCTTACATGAAAGTGACCGAAGTGGACTCAATTTGTTACAATTTAATCAAAGGATAACTTAATTATGTTTTTAAGTATAAAATAACTTTCACAAAGATCATTTGCAATTTGGTGTGAATAATTAGTAATAAATAGAGACCGTGGTAGCTTATAAGTAGAAATAAAATGAAGGTATTGAGCTCTATTTGAAAATAGATAATGAGGGCTAGATATTCAAGGATACAAAACTAGACCTCACAATATTTAATAGCCAAGACATGAGGAATTGGTCTGAGATCTTATTTTTGATAAAAGAGTTATAACCCATTTCACATGAAGAATAGAGGAATGCCATCATGAGATGATCACACAACAATGTTGTTTTTATCTAAATGGTGGGCCTTTATCATGCCACAATAATACTATAGGTATTATAATATATTGATGCCCTTTCCCCCATATTTATTGATTATAGAATAGATAATTAGTGGATCATTAGGGAAGGGAACTCAAAAATGGTAGCTTACATTTCCCTTTTTGATTTTGAGAAGTAATACAAGATCTCTCTTCCCCATGTGTATATTTCTAAAATCAAAGATTGGACTAGTAACCATGACCTAGACTCTATCCTCAGACCTTGGATCTTCCAAGGACATCTTATATTTATAAGTCTTGATGGTAAAATCCTTATCATATAATTTAGAGAAGGTATTAAGGTAATAATGAACCTATTAAACTAATCATTTGGTGCTCCTTCAACTAATTATGTGAATAAGATCTGGGACCCATATGTGCACATCATGGTAGAGGAAAAACTTACCCCTCTAATTGGAGATTTAATCAGTATCTTCCTAGCCAAATAATTCAATGCCATCAAAATAAAGAACTCAAATCAATTCTTTATTATGTCATACCTACTTAATGCTCTTCTAGCCTCAACCACCTTCCCCAAGATTAGGAAGCGGTCTACAGAGGGAAAGACAACCATTTCAAATTAATAATCCAAACTACACATCTTCAAGTACAAGAATCACATGTAGTTTATTTATGACTAAATTTATGTAGCTATAGTAGAGGCCATTAGATGTATTCCCATGCTTAGGCTCCACCCCCTCATAAAGATATATGTTCAAATGATAGGGGATGTTTGGTATTACCTTTATTGCATAGTCTTCAAGATTGAAGGAATCATGACCCAACCTTATAGGCTACCAGTGTATGTTACAAATAAGCTTGTAGAGTAAAAAATTGCTTCTTAGCTCATCCATGACATTGATATAACTTAAAAGGAAAAAAAAAAAAAAGGTCTACCCCACCCCTTCCCTTTAAATATTGGGAGAATTATAACAAAACACTAGAAATAGGTGGAGGCTATATCCACACATAGGGATTCATTTAGCTTCTAACTTGATGAACTCAAAATATGGGACCTAAGGAACATAATTTTAAACCATATAAGGGACAAGAATATATTGAAGATAGAATGTGTGCATCAAATCAGTGTCTATGACACCATATATATTAGGGCTAAGAACTATTAAGAGGTATTATCTAGGATCTAAGGCCATAACATTAAGCTTGAACATAGGTTCATCAAAGACAACAAGCCATCTAGGGAAACATGGAAAATACATCCTTTGTAATAATATTTACTACCTAGGACATCTATGATATCTCATGAACAACCTCATATAGAGTATCCATATCCCTAATAGTAGTTTGAACTAGTTCAAGGTGAACAAGGTAAAGGGAAGGAAAATTTTGAAAAAGTAAAGCTAGAAGAGAGACCTATGGAAGGGCACCTACGTTCAACACTACCCCAAAGACCACCTTCCAAAATTTAATATGTATAAATGATAACCTTAGAACTAAAATAAACACTTAAGGATGCCCTTAATGAAATTGTAGAGGCTTATGACTCTGATAAGGAAGGGGAGCCCAAAGGAGATGTAAGAAAGGAGCTTGTCCCAATAGCATCCCATGATAAGAGAAAGGTAGAACTAACACTAGACCCTATGGGACCAAAGAAGAAACCAATATTGAAATTCACTCATCCCACTCCTAAAGTAAATATATTTAGTGATGAGTTCCTAATTCATGGACCAATCATTCCTAACTAGTTCATCTATGGGAAGTTGAAAGAGATCCCTTCTCTCTCTCATTTTTAGGCCATGATGAGTGTTAATAATGTTTAAGTATAAGATGATATGAAGCCTTGGATAAGGGATATATTAAAGGATAAGGAACTAAGAATAATTTTGGCCATTGAAGGAATATAATTCAAAAAGATAGATTCTCCAAGAGCATCTACTAGCTTAGGTGTGGAGGTTCCAGAACCTCCCCAGTTCATAAAAATAGTCACTACTATCCATTTTAACCTTGAAATAGTTATTTTAGAGAGAATAAAAACCATGATATTTGTGGTTGGGATGGAATAATTCACCTTTTATAAGGTGGAACCATTTTTAGGGTTAACCCTAATGCGCGGCTAGTAGCTTGGTGAGGTTGTAATTCATGAGGATGATATGGAAAGTCTGAATGAATGCCATTAAGCACAAGCTAAAGCTAGAGTCCAAGGTATGAAGCAAAGGATATATAACTTGGAAAGAGGGAAGGAAAACTTATAAAAATAGGAAATTTTATTAGTGCCAAGTATAATAATCAAGAAACTTGACAAGTCATTTTATGACATTTTTGAGACTTTTAAATCGATGAAACTAAGTCAAAGTGGATTAGAATGGAAATGTGAACTAGCCAAGAGTTTAGTCACCCAATGGAAGGCCTGTAAGGATAAAATATCCCAATTCCTTAATATTTGATCATATAAGTAGATCCCAAACTTCAAAATAATTAGTTTGGGGTATTTGAGCACAATTTTAGGAATTTTGATTGAAAAGGTTCAAAGTTTAAGTGCATGTCATAATGGTATGGAAAGAGTATTAAAAGAAGACAAGGAACTAATTACAAGAATTGAAAAAATTCTTTGGACCATGATTATAGATCACTCAAAACCCAATGCCATTGGGATCATTAGTGATGAGAAATTAAATCATAGGGCTACTTTGGTAACCTAAGAAATTAGAGGAAAAAGCCAAGGCAAATCTGGAGGTGACAACAACAAAATCCTAGACATGATACTCAATGTAGGGGAAAAAATAAATGAACCCAAGAGTATCAAAAATGAAATTGATAATAATGACAACTAATTTGATGACCTAGTGGATCAAGAGGAAGAATAGATCATGATGCCTACTATGGACCTGGAGCTAGTTGATGAGCAGCATGAGAGAGCAATGAACATCCTCTAGAAGTGACAACTAGGAGCCTTACCATCAAATTAAGCATATTCTATTTTTTAAATATTTTTAACATTTTAAAGTATAATATTTTATTATAAATTCATATGCTTGTTCGTTATCATAGTTGTCTCTAGGTTAGTATAATTGAGAAAAGTACATGTATTTTAGAACTTGTAAGAATAGTTGTTCTTATATTTATTCACTTATATTTTGTAACTAATTGCTATACTACCTAATATTCCTATAAATTCATGTATTACTATTTGTAAAGGGAGATATTTTTGAGAAATTTTTTAATACTTTAAGTAATTAATAGGATCAAATAATTCTACAAGGATTGTCCATTTTTGATGTTTAATTGCTAACATAGCTTTTCTCTCAATTACTAGTAAAGGTATTGAATTTGAATAGTGTCTTTGAATTTTGAGTAGAATTATATAATGATAGGGTTTCTAATTTGTTCTTATGCTATATTAGTTGAAGGATGTTAGTTTCTACTTCATTTCATCTTGCTTTGTATTTAGATATGCAATTATTATTTGATTACAGTAACAAATCCTAAAAGTAGACCTAGTTCTTACTTGTGATTCTTAAATGATTTACCTTGAAGTTTGCCTAATATATCATGAGATTTGAGCTTAGGATATTTTTCATTATATATTTGTTAAATACGTATTTAGTTTCCATTGATACTTTGTCATAATGTCTATGACTATAATTGGCAATCACTCATTTCTTTTCTGCTCTATCCTTCTCTTTGCTCTTTTTTTTACACCAAAATTACTTTAGTTTTAGCCAGATTATAAATATCCACTTAGATTAGTCTGTATCTTAAAATAGTAACATAACTCACTAAGTATTAAAAAATATTCAAAAATAACAAGCCATTGTGGCTTTCAACCACCAAATTATATGAATATTATGGAACAGTTATCTTACTCTATTTTTATTTCACCATAGGCAACCATATTGCCAAAACATATAAATCATGCTCTAAATTTTATAAATTCTAAAATGATAAGTGTTCCTTAAACACTAAGGTCACTTTTTGTACATTTAAATTCATCAATTGGACAACTCTTGTTAGCTCTAGAAGGAGGCCCTAAATTCTTTGAATCTTTAATGATCTTAATCTATTTCATCTTAATATTAGTATATCTTTGGTTTTTGAGTGAATTTTTTCTTAAATTTTTAAATATCATTTATCTTTATTGTTTCTAGTGAACCTTTTTGTTTCCTTTGAAGTTCTTTGAGAGTTGATTCTTATTTTTGGTAAATTTAGCTTTAACTTTTAAAATACATAGCATCTGAGGTTACACTGGTTTGTTTTGATCAAAGGTGGCCATATATTTCATAGATCTAAGTTCTTTTAGGCTTAGACATGAAAATATAGACCATATTTATTTATTTGGGTGCATCTTTGAGATATTTCAATCAAAGGTCAATGTCCTTTGTAGTTTTTCATACCACCTTTGCAAAATAAGCTCAATGTGTAGGTCTAACTCTTGTTCTTTATAAAATTTAACCTCACATGTTGAATTTTAGGAAATATATTTGAATTTCAAGTTGGAATTACCCAATATCAAAAAAATATCACACTCATTAACTAGAGAGACTTTACTTGAGCTCGGGTACATAAAAGAGTTAGACATGATAAAGGTAGGCATTTGAGATCTAACTTCACCTCTTTAAGGTAATTGTGCCTTCAACCTTTATAAAGGTATGACATGGTTGTGAGATTCTTCAATTAATGTGCCATGGGTAATTTAGACCTCCCAAGGAACCTTGAGAAGTATCTACCTATATTTAGTCTAACTAGAATAATAACCATTAATGAACACATAAAGTATTTTAAAGATACCTTAAGGCTACTTAATGTTATGCATGAGGATGTAGCATGTAAGACATTTCCTTTCACTTTTACAGATTCAACTTATGAGTGGTTTTAAAACTTTCCTAATAATTACATCACAAGTTGGAATGATTTCAATAATGTGCTTACTAATCAATTTGGTAAGTTTGTCAATCCCTATGTTATTTACCATCAATTCACCACTATGAAAGGGGATGATAGTGAGCCTATTAGGTCATTTAATTCTATATTTCAAAATCTCTATAGTACAACCATAGAGCCTTATAAGCCTGATGATGTTTTGGCTTTAGGGATCTACAAAGATGTAGTAGATCTTATGACCTCTATATTATTCAAGAGATCCATTCCAGCTATAGCTTCATTGGCTAAAGCTTACTCTTAATCCATAAGCACCAATGATCAAATGCATCCCCAAGAAAAAATTGCTTACTTAGTCCCAAATGTGAACCCACATATGCCTATGATGAACTTGTTCCCTAATAATAACCAAAATATCCTAGCCTTAAACCAACTTCCAAACATAAATAAATTACCCTTAAATCATGAATCCCCTAATCAAAATCTAGGATTATTGAGTCATCCTACTAATCTATTTAATATAAATGATCAATGATCTTTAGTACCAACTATAGGTGCTAATAACAAGTGCATAATTTTTAAACTCCAAAAAATGAGAATGAATCTATTTTTTAAAATGGTTCAAAAATTAAACACCGACTTCCTTTAATTGAAAAAACAAGTAAGTAATAATGGAGAACACTCTAGTAGGAATTTCTCATTTCAAAGGTTTAATATGAAAAACAACATATTTCAAAATGATAGTTTTCATAATAATAAGGCTAATGAACCATTTTATAGTAACAAAAATATGGACATTCATCTTATTGATATTACATTACTTTACTATTGTAGGGCACATTCCATGGCCAAGCATGGGAAAATTGATTCTATAGAATTTTTAAAAGCCTTTGATACTTTTCAAGTGGAGTTGGATACATTTAAAGTCATCATTAAAAAATAAAGTGGTGCATTTTCCTCTAGATCTAAGCCATCTAAGTAGGCCTTCATGATGGACACCTTTGACTTCCCCTTTCAATAGGAAAATGAACCTGATGAGTTCCTTGAATAAGTCTAAGAATTTTATTAGTTCTTAAAGAAGACTTACCCCTTGTGGAATAGAGAGTAGAGGAAACCATTGAATACCTCAACACCTCCAAATAATTTTAGAACTCCTGCTAACACTCCTTCAATCAACAATCTAGAGCCAGCAAAAGGGATTAATTCTAATTCCAATGTTGAGATCCTTAGTTCTTCTTTTAAAAATGGGTATAACATAGTTGAGGACATGAAGAAGATAAATTTTAATATCAAATTTAATGAACTCACATATATTATAGAGCATAGGGACCTCTTGTTAAAATACTTCTCAAAGAAGCACAACAATCCACCTAAGGCTAATCATGCCAATGTGATTGTGCACAAAACCAAAGATGAGTCTCCTCCTTTCTTACTCACTATGAAGATGTTTTTAAGAAATTTAATATTTAATTATTATATATAGGAGCATCTACCAATATGATTCTTATAGGTATATACAAGCAACTTGGTTTAACACCTATAAAGTCTGATAGGGTTGTTAGCCAGTTGGACAAATCTAGAGTCAAGGTTGTAGGAGAATTGTTAAATGTTCATATGTAATTGAATTATAAACTAGGGTTAAAAAACTCATTGAAATTCAAGTGGTTGAAAAACTTGATGTTTATGAAATATTATTAATTATGGAATGGATCAAGGCTTTGAAAGGTTACATGTCCATAGACTTCTCACTTCTATCGATACCTTAGAGGGGGGTCCCCAATCAAATTATAGTTGAGAGAGAATAAAGAATGAAGCATATGATAATTGAGTAAAATGTTGTAAATAAGAGGGTCAACATTATTAATTTATACTTAGGGGTCTTCACCATAGAAATTGATGAGGTATGTGATCCCAAGAATGCTCATGTTATCCCTAGATTGTGGAAATTACATTTTGATAGTGCCAAGTGTGGTGCTAGATTAGGGGTTAGTGTTATCTTGACCAATCATACTAATAAAAATTATCGTGCTTCTTACAAGATCCAATTACCTTATACTAATAATCTTGCTGATTATGAAGCACTTGTCTTGGATTTACAATTTTCCATAAAAAACAAAATTAAAGAACTTATAGTTTATGGGGATTCAGAACTAGTGGTCAACTAGGTAAGAAATAAATACCAATGTAAAATCTCATACTTATAAATATATAAATTTAAAGTATGGGATGTGATTGAACCCTTTGATGCCTTTAGCATCATTTCCATCCTAAGGGAGGAAAACCAAGGTACTGATGAGTTAGCATGTACTACCATAAACCTCATACCCAACCAAGATTCCCCCAATTTTAGTATGAAGATGATCCATTATCCTTTAGTTCTTGAAAATATTAACCACTTTCAAGTATTTAATGATGATATTTAGATATTGAATTTCCTAGACCAATTTGAGATCATTTGATTCTCATATATTTGATGAAGCTAATGAAAATAGATCTAAGGAGGAAGACTTTGATGGCAAGATCATTTAGTTGAATGCCAACAAAATTCCCAAGGGGATAATTTCTTTAGAAAGACTTTTTAATCAATAAAAAATTATTGAGGATTCTAAGGTTCGCAAGGTAAATGGGAAGGACTATAATGCTATTGATCTAGGCTTTCATGATCAACCCTAACTGGTAAATACTAGAAAGGCATGTACTAACATTGAGAGTAAGAAAGCTAAGGAACTCCTTGCCCAATACAAGGATTTCATATCATGGTCCTATGATGACTTAAATATCTTTGATCAAAGGGTCATCACACATACTATACCACTTAAAGAGAGTTCAAACCATTCAGTAAAAAACAAAAGGATATGAACCCTATCTTAGAACTAATGATCTTTAAATTGGTTAATATAATTATAGATGCTATGATAGTCTTCCCCATTAGGCACTCTACTTGGTAGGCTAATTTGGTTCTAGTCAGGAATAAGAATGGTGAGATTAGACTTTGTATAGACTTTAAAATTTTGAAAAAAACATCAAAAAAGCAAAACTATGCCCTTCCTTCCCTAGACTAACTAACTCAATTTGTTGCAAGATCAGCTATGATGTCCTTTCTTGATGGATTTTCATGGTACAACCAAGTATTGGTTGATATAGAGGATAGAATGAAGACAAATTTCACCACAAAGTAGGTAACATTTAATTACAAGAGAATGTGTTTTAGACTAATCAACATAGGATGACCTTCTAAAGAGCTATGTACCATGCCTTTTAAGGCTTGATAGATAAATGCATCATTATTTATATGGATGATCTAATAGTTTTTTTAAAAATATGGAAGATCCCTTCATGAATTTACAACAATTTTTTGAAAGATGCAGAAGGTATGGCATTTCCTTTAACCCCAAGAAGAGTATCTTTTATCTAACTAAAGGAAAATTACTAGGTCATCTTATAGCCAAAGATGGGATCTCTATAGATCCTGAAAGAGTGGAATCCATATCTATAATAGAACCTCCAAATAGTTAAAAAGAGCTAGAGTCATTCTTTGGTAAAATATTTTTTTTGAGAAAGTTTATTTATAATTTTGTAAAAATAGTCAAACCACTAAATGACATGATAAATAAGGATGCCAATGTCACATGGAATGAAGATTCTAGAAGGGCATTCAATAATATCAATAGGGTCATCAATTAAGCTCTAGTCCTAATTTTTCAAGGGACTTCTACCTCTATTACTTTACATCTAACCACATTATAGCTATAGTTTTAACTCATAAAATTGAAGGGTGTGACCACCCAATTTTTTTTATGAGAACTAATTTCAAGAATGTTGAGTTGAACTATTCATTGATTGATAAACATGTATATGTATTATTTAAGGTAATTAAGAAATTTAGGCATTATATCCTTAGAAATAAGGTGCATGCCATCTTACCTAACCCTACTACCAAACTTATGTTAAGTCAGAATGAATTGGATGAATGTAGAGGTAAGTAGATGTCAATCTTGTAGGAATATGACCTAGAGATGAAAACAAAAAAATTGGTAACGTTTTGAAGTTTGATTTAGATGATTGATAATACTAACCCTAGGCTAAGTATTATGTAGGTGGATCAACAAATATTTCAAGATAATGATTAGTATGATTAAATCATATATTTTTAAATTAATGGTACTTGTCCTACAAGTCTATCTAGGGAGCAAAAGAGGGCCTTGAGGTTCAATTCATACCACTAATTGATAAATAATGGGGTCTTGTATAGGATTGATTTTGAAGGAATCTACCTAAGGTGTGTCTCTCAAGAATAACCCACCCAAATAATGAGTACATTTCATGAAAAGCTGGGTAGTGGATATCCATCTGGGAGGACCACAACCCATAAAATTCTTAAAGCTAACTATTATTGGCCAACTATTTATAAGGATGCTCATAGAAATGTGAGGGAATGCCACTCATGTCAGATCTTCAGAACTAAGAGCCAAACTCAGCAATGCCTCTGTAACTACTCATGATTGACAAACCTTTTTTCTCAATGGGGATTAGACTTTATTGGGGTGATCAACCCCAACTCATCTAAAGGTCACAAGTATGTCCTTAATAACACCACTATCATACAAGGTGGACTAAAGATATAGGTACTAAATAATGCATAACTAAAGAAGTAATCAAATTCTTGGAAAACAACATCTATACTAGGGTTGAGACTCTAGTATAACTAGTGTGTGACAATGGGTCTACCTTCACCTCCATAGAGATAATCAAATGGGATTATGATAATGACATCACTCTCAAATTTGCATCTGGCCATTATCCCCAAGGGAATAGAGTCTCTGAGTCCAAAAATAAGAACCTAATGAAGGCAATCAAGAAGTATATTGAATAAAAAGGCACAAGATCCATAAATTTTCACTTTAGGTTGATAGGATAAGAATTAAGCAAGCCTTAAGAGCCTCACCATTTCTGTTGGTATATAGGCATGAACCCATCTCTCATATCACTCTCAAGTTTCCGACATATATTTTTATGTAAGAATACATGGAGGAAAACCAAGAGATATCTAACTCTAGACTATTGGATATAATACATATGGAAGATGCAAGAGAGAGAGCCTTTTCTAATTTTAGAAAACATCAATCCACCATCAAAACATGGTTTGATAAAAGGTCTGAAATCAAGGTGTTTAGATAATGAGACCTAATTCTTGTTTTGGACAAAACATCTAAGCCTAGGGGTAAAAATGGTAAATTTTCACCCTTTTGGATTGGCCCATTCCAAATTTCAAAAACATTTGGAAACAACACCTTCAAACTCAAAGACTTACAAGGAGTAGAGTTTACATTTCCCACCAATGGGAAATACCTCAAACACTATTTCTCTACTGCTACTCCTAGAGTCTTCATGGAGTAAGACTATAAGATGATTAGGTCAGTATAGGTAGGCTAGTTAGTTTATTTCAATTTTCTTTCCTTATCATCCCATATTTGTGCATAGGCATGTACATATTTACTTTTTTTCCTTAGTTTTCTTTCCTACTTTTTATTGTGTGATTCTTTCTAGTTGATTTATTCCTTGATTCTAATAAGTTCCTAGGGACAATATTGAGCTCAAAAGTTGTGAAGTTTTATTCAAAACATTCCCCTAGTTTAGGAATGAAGGTATAAACCCGATGCATAGGATGACCATGGTTTTGAAACATAAATCTTGATGTTATTTCTTAGAGAAACTAGTGAAGACCAATGAGAAGGCCAATCATTTCACAAGACCCTAACCATCACTTTGACCTCAAATTAGTTTCAAAAAGACTTTCACTTATGGGATGAAAACTCAAATTATTAGGGTGTATCAAAAAATATCACCTAATTAACATCCTTACCTAGGAGAAGAGTTACAAACATAGGTGATTTTCTAAAGATAAAAAATACTTGACTAAATTGTAAAACTTGGCTATCCTGGTTCCCAACCTTACTGAAAGCATAAATATCTAAGAAAACAAAAAAGATAGGACATGATGAAAAATCAAAAGCTTTTATAAAAAGGTGATTATGCTAATCTCCATCCAGGCTATGGACAATTGGATGGTAGTGGAGAAAGGTTGTTAGTGGAGACAAAGGCATCTCTATCAGGGTTATAGATGTTTGACTGATAGTAGATCAATGCCCAAGTCTTCCATAAGTTAAAATCATGGTTCATGATGAAAATTGTATCATATAATATGCTAGTATAAGTGATTGAGGACATGAAACCTAGAATTTATTTCCTAAACCCCATGGAAAATAGTAAGTGGAATCAAAGCACACACATAGTCTAGATATGTCTTGGTATTTAACCTTTAAAACCACATGTGCAAGGTCTATTTAAAATATGACTTGGTTTGGATGATGATAATTATCAAATGAAGTGGATGACGTAATTATTTGTCTGATGAGAGTCTCTAGGTTCTAACATATTTCTATGTTTCACCCATGAGTCACCATTTGTTCAGATTGACATACCCCATTTTTTTGAATTGGAACCCTTGAGAAACCCTCAAAATAAAACATGAAAATTTTAACATGTCAAGGTCTTTTATAGAATTTTAAGGTAATCCACTATGTTAAAAGGTAGACTCATGTGGTTTTGATTTGCTTTAATCTGGACTAATAGTGATAATGAGGTTTGTTTGGATATTAGTTGTAGGTTCTATATCATTTGACCTCAAGAGTTTTATATTATAAAACCCTTGATTCAAATTTGAATAAATTTGGGAACCATTTTAAAACTCATTTATGTATTAAATGTATATTCTTGGCTTAGTCATGTTTTTTTAAGATAACTTAACTAGCAATTATGATCCCCTTCGTTATTTTCCCTTTTTCTAAATTTATTTAAGGCATAACTAATGTCATCATGTAGGTTACCTTTTAATATTTCTAAGATTATAGTAAGGTTTTAATACTAATTCCCCAATGTTTTCATTTATATAATCATGACTATAGTCTTAAATACCCTAAGCCTAAGTCTTTTATGTCTCCACAGTCCTAACTTAACTTTACTTCATCTTTTAGGATCCCATGATTATCATTTTATCATGGAATTTGATCCAATAGAGCAAAGACAACCCAAAATTTGGCTTAAATAATATGCATATTTGATGATATGATGCTCCATGCTTACTCATTAGGACCTAATCAGATGGAGTGAATCATAATTTAAAAATGAAAAGGATGCAAGAAGCCCAAAATATGGACACATATAATCACTACATCTAAGGAGTAAAAGGAAGGGGGCCCACCTGAAATGACCACCAATCAAAGGCAAGTCCCTAGATCAAGATCCTATGGCTATCACTTTGTTGTGGCATTTGATCCAATAGGAATTATTAACACCAAGATGTTTGGAAGCCTTGTATAAATGCCAAGTGTCATCCTTACATTTTAATCTAAAGGTTTTAAAAAACTTAAAATTGACATTCACATGACCATTTAAATGTCCAAAAAGATGAACTTGATGCTCTTGTGATCATTAACTTTATGCCCATTAAAATGAAACATTGACTGGTTTAAAATTGACTTCCATGTAACCATAGATTGACACCCATGAGGGTGTATTGACATCCATGATACCATAAATGTTAATATGATAAAATATCTCACTCAGTGATCAAATTATATCCCAAATTCCTATTTTAAACTCAAAAATGGCTTCACAATCTAAAGGAAACTCTCAAAGATACTAAAAAATGGGAGCCTTCAGCCTAAAAAATATGAAAATGGTCTTATGATCTAAATGGTTAGTCTAAACTTATATATTAGGGTCCTCATGGAATTTTGTTTAAAAATAATTAACCTTAAACTATCAATGGCTAGTGCCCCATTACTAGATTTGATCCAATGGCATGAAAGTGCTAATGAATTTTCAAAGGCCCATGAGCTTTCCACATGGCTGATACTCATTCAATGAATGATTGACCAAAATATTTTGAGCATGAAGAAGACATGTAAAGCACCAAGTGTCATGATCATGCAATTTGTAACAAAAAGACCCAATCATGTCCAAGGCCCCAGATTATAATTAACAACTCATACTAATCTAGGATTTTGATCTTATGATGCAAAATGAAGAAAGCATTTTAAATACTAATGGCTAGTGTTCAAATGGTATTTATGAAAAATGCCATGAAAGGCCCAGACTAGTGCCACATAAGCACTATGAAAGTAAAAGAGAATAAAATTTGAGATCTTATGGACTCATAACATAAAGGTATAAAGGCAAAGGTCTAAATCAAATCCAAGACATGTATAAGTTGAATCCTAGATATCTTCTACCATTAAATCTCAAAAACCCTAAAACCTACTTAAAAGTAACCCAAATGGACTCAATTTTTTACAATTTGATCAAAGTATAAATTAATTATGTTTCTAAGCACACAAAAGATTTGAAAAATATCATTTACAATCTGATGTGAATAATTAGTAAGAAATAGAGACCATGGAAACTAGTAAGAATTAAGTGAATGAAGTTATCAAGCTCTATTTGACAATAGATAATGAGGGTTGGATATTTAAAGATATATAATTAGGCCTCATAGCATTTAATATCTAAGGAATTACGAATTATTTTGAGGTCTTCTTAATGATAGAAGAGTTACAAACCATTTCATAGGAGGAACAAAGGAACACCACCATAATAAGATGACACTATGACTTGGTTGATATCTAAATGGTGGGCCTTCATCACACCATAACAAAACTAGAGGTATTACATTTATTGATGTCCTTTCCCCCATATTTTTTGATTGAATAATAGATAATGAGTGGATCATTAGGGAGGGGAAGTCAAAAGGGGTATATCACATTGGCCCTTTTAATTTTAAGAAGTACTACAAGCTCCCTCTTTCTCATGTGGAGCTTTCCAAAATCAAAGAGTGGATTAGTAGCCATGACCTGGACTCTATCCTCAGATCTTGATTCTTCCAAGGACCTCATATCTTTAGAAGACTTTATGGTAAAATACCTATCATCTAAGTTAGATAAGTAATTAGGGTAATATGGACCCTATTAAATCAAGCCTTTGTTACCCCTTCAACTACTTATGTGAATAATATTTGGGTCCTATATGTGTACTTCATGGTAGATGAAAAACTTACCCCTCTAATTAAAGACTTAATTAGTATCTTCCTAGCCAAATAATTCAATACCATCAGAAGAAAGAACTCAAATCAATTCTTTATGATGTCATACCTACTTGACACCCTTCTAACCTCAACCACCTTCACTAAGATTATGAACTAGTCCATAGAGGGTAAGACAACCATTTCACATTACTATTCCAAATTGCACATCTTCAAATATAGGAATCACATGTAGTTTATTTGTGACTATGGTCATCCAGCTATAGTAGATGATATCACAAGTGTTCCCATGCTTAGGTTCCACCCCTTCATCAAGATATATTGTTAAATTATATGGGACATCTGGTATTACCCTAATTACATAGTCATCAAGATTGAAGGAATCATGACCCAACCTTATAGGCTAGTAGAGTATGTTCTAAACAAGCTGGCATAATAGGAAATAGCTTCCTAGCTTATCCATGGCATTGATAAGAATTTCCATGGGAAAAGAAAAGGTCTACTTGACACCTTACCTTTGAATATTAAGAGAACTATAATAAAATATTGGAAACATGTGGAGGTTATGTCCACACATAGGGATTCATTTGGCTTCCAACTAGATGAACTCCAAATGTGGGAACCTAAAGAACATAGTTGGAAACCATCTAAAGGATATGAAGATCTAAACTTCATAATATGTGCATCAACTTAGTGTCCATGACACCATAGATATTAGGGCTAATAACTATGAAGAGGTATTAGCTAAGATCCAAGGCCACCATATTAATATTGAACATAGGTTGGTCAAAGAAAATAAACCATCTAGGGAAACATGGAAAATTCATCCTTTGCAATACTATTTACTACCTAGGCCATCTATAATATCTCATGAGGAACATCAAAAAAAATAGCCACATCCCCAACAATATCTTGAGCAAGTTCAGAGTGAATAAGGAAAAGGGAAGGAAAAATTTGGAGAAGTAAATCCAGAAGAGAGACTTGGGGAATGGCCCCTACCTTCAACACTACCCCAAAGGTGACCTTCCCTAATTCAATACATAGACATGATAGCCCTAGAACTAGAAGAGACATTTTAGGGTGCCCTCAAGGAAATTTTAGAGTCCTATGACTCTAATAAGGAAGGGGAGACCAAAGGAGATGTATGAAAGGAGATTGTCCCAATAGAATCCCATGAGAAAAGAAATGTATAACTAGAATTGGTCCCTGTGGGACTAAAGAAGGACACAAGAAGAAACCAAGATTTACCTTCACTCATCCCACTAGTGAAGTAAATATATTTAGTGATGAGTTCCTAGTTCATGGACTAGTCATTCTTGACTGGTTCATCTATGGGAAGTTGTAAAAGATCCCATCTCTCTCATTCTTGGGCCATGATGAGGGTTACTAATTTTCAAGTACAAGATGATATGAAGACTTAGATAATGGTTATAGTGAAGGAGAAATAAGAAAGGAGAATTATGGTCATTGAAGGACCAAAAGTAAAAAATATAGATTCTCTATGAGCATCTATTAGCTTAGGTATGGAGGTACCAGAACCTCTCAAATTCAAACTACCAATCACTACTATCCATTTCAACTTTGAAATAGCTAGGTTAGAGAGAATAACAACCAAGATAAATATGGTTGGGATAAAATAATTCACCTTTCAGAATGTGGAACCATTTTAGGACTAACCCCAATGGGTATTTAATAGATTGGTGAATCTACAATTCATGAGGAAGATGTGGAGAGTTTCATTGAATCCCATTACACACAAGCTAAATTTTGAGTCCACAGTTTGAAGTAGAGGATCTAGAACTTGGAAAAAGATATGGAAAAATTGGAAAAATAGGCAATTCTATTAGTAATATGTACAATAATTAGGCTATTTGATAAGTCATTTTATGACATGTTTTAATCTCTTAAATAAATAAAACTAAAGAAAAGTACATTAGAATGGAAATGTGAAATAGCTAAGACTTTAGTCACCTAGTGTAGGACATTAAGGAAAAAATATCCCAACTCCTCAATATTCAAGTAGAAAAACAAATCCCAAACTTTAAAACCATAAATTTGGGGTGTTTGAGCACAATTATAGGAATTTTCATTAAAAAGGTTTAGATTTTAATTGCATGGCATAATGGTATGGAAAAGGTCCTAAAATAAGACAAGGAACTAATTGCAAGAATTGGAAGATTTACTGGGACCATGCTTACAGAGCCTACACATAACAATGCCCTTGGGATCATTAGTGATGAGGAATTAAAGCATAGGGATACTTTTTTAACATAAGAAATCATAGGAAAAGGACAAGGAAAATATAGAGGTGACAACAAAAAAATCTTGGACATGATACTCAATGTAGGGGAAAGAATAAACAAATCTACTAGTATCAAAGATTCCATAGATAGGAATGAAAAGTAATTTGATCACTTGGTGGATCAAGAGGAAGAATAGATCACGAATCCTTTTGTGGACCTGTAACTAATTGATTAGCAATATGAGAGAGCAATGAGCATCCTCCAACAACAACAACCAAGGGCCCTACCATCAAATTAAGCATATTCTATTTTGTAATATTTTGTAACATTTTGATGTATAACATTCCATTGTAAAGTCATATGCTACTTTTTTAGCATATTTTTCTCTAGGTAGGTTTAATTGGGAAAAGCACATGTATTTTAGAACTTGTAAGGATAGTTTTCCTTATCTTTGTATGCCTATATTTTGTAACTAACTGGTATACTACCTAATATTCCTCTAAAATATTGTATTACCATTTGTAAAGGGAGAGATTTTTGAGAAATTTTTTTATACTTAAAGCAATTAATAAGATTAAGGAATTTTGTAAGGATTGTCCATTTTTGATATGTTAATTTCTAACATATCTTTTCTTTCAATTGCTACTAAAGGTCATGAATTTGAATAGTGTCTTTGAATTATGAGAACATTATTTAATCATAGTGTTTACAATTTGTTCTCATGCTAGATTAGTTTAAGGATGTTAGGTTATGCTTCATTTTAGCTTGCTCTGTATTCAGTCATGTAATTGTTATTTGATTATAGTAGCAAATCATTAAAGTAGACATGGTTCTTACTTGTGATTCTTAAACACTTTACCTTAAATTTTTCTTCATATATCATGAGATTTGAGATTATGATATGTTACATTATACATTTTTTAAATGCATATTCAGTTTCCATTAATACTTTGTCATAATGTTCAGGACTAAAATTAGCAATCACTCATTTCTTTTCTACTCTACCCTTCTCTTTACTCTTTGTTTACACCAAGACCACTTTAGTTTTATCCACATTATAAATATACACATATATTAGTTTGTAGGTTAAAATAGGAACATAAATCACTAAGTATTAACAAATATTCATAAATAATGGGCCAAGGTGGATCTGAACCACCAAATTATATGAATATTGTAGAACATTTATCTTATTCTACTGCTATTAGACCACAGGCAACCAGATTAACAAAACCTACAACTCATTCTCTAAATTTTATAAATTCTAAAATGAGAAGTGTTATTTAAACACTAAGGGTACCTGTGGTACAATTAGAATCATAAAAAAAGGCCTACACAATACTATTTTCCTTTGGATGGTAAGGTGTTTTATTATGATGCATAACAATAGATTATTATAATAATATGCACACCAATCATGAAATAAAATTATTTCCTATATCACATGGAAAAATTATATGACACATATACCTTTTTATGATGTTCTTCCACAAGAATTTAGTTCTAGTTGTTGTTTTTCTACGATATTTCATAGGTATAACCTCAACTCATCCTATTAAGTAATCAATAGTTTTATGATATAACACACAGTACATGAAATAGAATTAATAACTACAAAATCCATATTAGATTTATATAATAGATACTATGAAATTATTAGGGTAAATGGAATTTAATCTTGCCAATTAGGATTATCTACCTATTGGAAGATATCAAATTTATGTGTGTATTCCTTTGTATTATTGAATACTATTGGCCATTGGTATTTAACCAATAGAATATTGCACATAGTTTCCTCTCATACATAGTGTCCCCCAAAAATGCATTAATTATAGTCACAATAATTTATACATGTTCATGTTTTGAACCAAATATATGTAATACTTCATCTCTCCTTATTTTTTATAATTCTCACCCTGTCAATTGATACATGACAACCCTAATTGACAATTTTTTTTAATATAATCACTTTTAGATAATACTTAACTGAAGAATGTGGTTATGTGTACCATTTATTTAGTAACTCTCTACACTTGATATAGTTCTGCATCTGGCATGTCATTTTCTATAGGCCACACAACCTCACTTATTTCAATGTGAGACAAATAGTATGGTCTTAAAATTAGTCTTATAAGTTTCACCACCACTAAAAATGAATCTTATATAACAAAACTATCAAAAAAAATGTCCATGTGACACTATTTTATTTAATAAATACTTAATTATTAATAGTTATTAAAACCTACAAATAGATTAGCAAAAGTATATACCTAATCTTGTGTACTGCATAGAACCTAAGTGTTTACCTCTCCATTATTATATAATTTTACTCAACCTTAGATAATTTTCTACTTGTAAGTGAAATACATTGATAAAATTTTCATTTAACAAGTTTCACAAGTATTACTCCCACCAAAAATTTAAATATATCAACGTGTATATGGAATAAAATCTACTAGTCTAGAATAGTAAAATTGGTGCAGTAGCCAATTTTACCTTCAATATCTCAAGGACCTCTTACTGAATATTTATCCACTTATAATAATTATATTTACAAATAAATGAATCTATATGACCTTTAATATATGAATAAATATGGATAAACTTGTAATAACATCCATAATGTCCCAAAAATAGTATTCACTTCCCTTTACATGCATGTCACTTTTAGTTATAATATCATTACTACCTTCACAAGATTAAATAACATACCTTAATTACAAATTAAATGTCTAAAGAAGGTAAAAAATAGAAGTATGAATGCCCACTTCTTCAAATTCAAAGATTTTCTAAAATTTTCTACGCTTTTCAAACATTAGGACAAGTTAGTGTAGAAATATTTATCCAAGCCATACACAATTCAATCATATAGATACACTTGTAATACCTCATGTATGAATTCATTGAATTCTTCAACCAAAATGAATGAGAACATAGTATGATAATTATTCAATCCAAATGGCATCACATTATGTGTGAATGATCATCAATCCATAGTAAAAATGGTTTTATACTTATCTTATTTGGTGAGTTCCATGTAGTGGCACCCATAAAATACATTTGTGAAAGTGTAGATTTTTCAACCAGGTACTCCATATAACACTTCCTTTGTAAAAGGTGTTAGGAATGGATCTTTAAAAAATGCATAATTATTACATGGTAATACACACACACACCTTGATCCATCCATCCTTTTGGATAATTATCAATATAGGTCTCACCCAATAAAATTATTCTAAATTATGAATGACACCATCTTCAAGAGTTTTATCTATCCCATATTTCACATTTACTCTAAGGTTTTGATTCATCTTATATGGAATATTTCTTCACAAGTTGAATGCCTTCATGTAACCTAATGATAATATTACCAAAAGAGTCATGCACTCCCTTCATATTATGGTAAATTTTAATAAAAAAATATCTTAACTCTTTGATAATTTTGATGATGTGCACAAACTCCACACACACCTAATAATCACCCATTATATCCAAACTTGGATCTTCCTCTACCCACCACATTTTTTCCTTTCATACAAAATTATTGATCATAATAATTTCCTTTATCTTAATTTTCACCTTCAAATACTATTTAAGAAGTAGTAGCCTCCATATTTAGATGATGTAATTACACATCTAGTCCTTTCCTTCCCACAAATTTTCAATGGAATTTCTCATGACGTAGGTTTTAAACATGCATGTCTTGTAATTCTTACATATATATTATTATTTTTTATCTATAATTTTATAATTATTAAACTTATTCAAATATATAACCACTCCCATAGTTTTCTACTTGGTCATTTCCCCTAAACTTATACTGCATTTGTGCATATTTTATGTGCCCAAACCTTATGAAAAAATATACTTTGCATTCTTACTAGTGTTATTATTTTGGCCTATCAAGACAAAATTACTACCCTTACTATTTGAAAATTTCCCTAGAATATTCAAATCCCCTATATTGTTGGCTAAACTGGTGATCTATAGTCTAAAGGCATGAACAAGGTGATTTGTGGATAGTCAAAGTATCAAATATAGTCAAGATGAAGAGACCTACAACACGTTCAAAGGCATATCTTATATTCAAAATGTCACATACAGTTATAAATCTATAGGCTTTTAGGAGGAATAATTTCATAAAGTGGATAAAAGTGTCATGGAAAAGGTGCAATTCAAAATAAATCTATGGCCATTGCACCTATAGAATTTTTTTTCCTACAACAGTGTCCTATAAACACTCATTGAATAAGATAACTATGTCAAAGCAAAGGATTGATTGGTGGTTGAAAAAATTCATAGATGTAAATGATGCATGATGGATTGTGAATGATGCTGATAGGCAGATCTTCAATTAGATCATGTATTTAAAGGCCACTTACAACTCACACAAGGTACCTATAGTTGATTTTGATTACCAATAAAAAATTTGCTTCAATCTAGGTTTTGAAGGCCATGGTGACAAGGTAACTAATGCATAAGGCATTAAGGGATATATATCAAGAGGTTAGTTTCAAGTAAATCTATTGGTTTATATAATTACAACCATCCTTAAGTTTTACATATAGTCTTTTAGTTTCACTTACAAGAAATTAGAAGCAACATACATATTTATATTTTTTTTAGATATTTTCCCAAGTGGACTCTTTCACTAGTCCTTTCTTCCTCAAGTGTTGTCTTCTCATATTTATTTTGGGCTAAATGTGGAATCAATTTTCTTAGAAATTTTTTTTGAGGGAAAAACTCCAAGGAAAATGGGATTTCAAGGACTTTTAATAGGTTTGAAATAATTACAAAGGGGGCAGTTCTTTGTCGAAGAAAAGGACTCTTACAAGAAACTTAAAGGGTATGTTCTCTTCAAGGTCCATTATAAAAATCTTGAAGGGTACGTACCCTTTGTGAAGGTTCACATCATGATTTCAAAGGTATGTTTTGTAGAAATTTGAAGGGACAAATTCAAGCAAAGGAGACTATTTACAAAATACTGAAGGGTAGGTAACCTTCAAGAAAGTTTAAGGGATAAAATTTGGAGGGTCACTTTAAGAGGCCAAAAGGACTTTCTAAATTTTCTAAAAGGTAGAAAGGACAAGTTTAAAAAATTTGAGGATCTTCTTTTCAAAGGAACAGTCCATTACATTCTTTAAGGGTATGTGCCCTTTGGGAAAGTACACATTTATAAAACTTGAAGGGCATGTACCCTTTGGAAAGGTCATTGGAAAAAAAATTGAAGGCTAGTTTCCATTTAGGAAGGTTCACTTAATAATTTTATAAGAATTTCAAAAATCTTGAAGGGTATGTGCACTTCGGGAAAGATCACCTACAAGACTTTTGAAGGGTAGGTCACTTGTAAAGAGGTAGGAAGAGAAGACATTTCCTTTGGACTTTTTATCTGAAGGAACAAGGGAATGAACAAGTAAATGATGATTCAGACAAAATTTTCGAAGGAATTCCTTTGGAAAATTTATTTGAAGGAATTCCTTAGGAAAAGGGAGAGAGCTTCAAAGGGAAGCAATAGAAAAAATCCTGTGGACTTTTTATCCATGGGAAAGTGGAAATCTGAATGGGATATTTCATTTAAACTTGTTGTCTAAATGAAAGTCCAAGCTGTAGAAAATAAAAATTCTAAGGACAATAAGGAATAAGTAAATGTACAATTTCCATGAACATTTTTACCATGGGAAAATCGCTAAGGAAATACAAAAGAAACATCCACAGGGAGATCACCAAGGGAATAAACATAGAAAGTCATAGACTTTTTGTCTAAGTAAATCAAGGAGTAAATAGAGCCAAAAAATCCATGAACCATTAAGAAAAGACAAATGCAGGCCAAAGATCAAAGAAACCAAGAATATAAAACTAAGAAATAGATTCAATTTGAATACATCTCTTATTTATCAATATCCTTGTCCATGCAAGTAAAAGATATTTATAGTGGACCAATGAAAGCTTCAGCTAATTGTTTGACCAAAATCATGTTTCTCCTTTATTTTCATGAAATCTAAGGCTTTCAAAAAATTTAGACAGTTCCAATGGAGTTATCCATTCAATATGTGGTGTAGCTTTTCATGCAAGTGGAGTTCATTGGAGGTTGACTAGTCCTAAGTTGGAGTTGATTAGATAAGCTTGTTACACATCTTCTTGATTTTCCATGAAAATGGGAATATATCTTCCTCCATCTTAGATTTCAAATGAATCAAATATAGTTCTTTATTTAGAGATTTGTCATAGTTTTCCATGCAAAAGGTGAAGTTTGAGTTTTAATGGACCCACTATCCATTATTCTATGCCAACCATGGATTCATTCATGTTTGAAGATTTTTTGGAGAGTGTCTTGTTTATTCTAAGAGTTAACCTTTCAAACATGGACTCACCATGATACTTATACGCCAATATTTGAAAAGGCATGCAATTTTTTTTAAATAAAGGGTTTTATTGAATATTCTATATTTTAAAAAGGTGTTAAGTCTTGAGTTAATTTACCAAGACTAACCCTTTCCTCTTTTAGAACTAAACTTAAGGATATTTAAGATTTTTTTGGGAAAGTTTATTTATTATCTTAATCAAGCCATTTAAACATATCCTTGAAGTTGGAAAGAAATTCTAAGCTAGACCATTTATAAATAAAGAAGTTATTATTTTGAGTTTGAGTTTTGATAGAAGATATTGTGTAATTTGATTGTGCATTAGCATATAAGTGTGATTTATCTCATTTTTAGATCCCTTCCTTACCTATCTCTCCCTTTATCACATTTTTATAGGTCATTTTAAGAGGTTTTCAACCCTTCATGTGAAATATTTATCCTTAAGGATATAATTATAGATTTCATTTGATTATATGTGTGTATTAATTTTATTAAATCTAGAGGGTTTTGAAAATGTAGGTTTATCACCACTTTTAAATAGATTTTATTTCATTTCCTCCTCCCCCTTTTCACCCCCAAAATCATAATAGTCAAATTTATTGAAAAATCCTAAGGGAACTAGCCCTCTCTAGAGGTTCTTCTCATTGCAGACTCACCTATAGTTTGAGAAGTTCTAATTGTGTTAGCTAGAGTGAGGGTGTGTTTTTCACATCTTTAATAAGGGTGTATTCCAAAGTGATAATAGTTTCTACCATAGAATTTATCCAAAAACTCTTATCCCTATTATTACATAAAATCCTCCTATTCAGGATAATATTGTTTATCCAAATATTATTATAGAACCTATTCCTCATATGGATATTCCTAGAGGATAGTATTTTTTTGCATTCAATGGTTGTAGTCCTCTAAATATCACTCAATGGGGTGGTATTCCAATTTTAGCTTTGAAGGCTCTTCCTTATTATATAGGAGAAAATTAAATAACTCCTATATAACATATTGTAGATATTACTAATCTTTGTTTAGTGTATCATGTGACATAGGAGAATGTAGTAATGAGGTTTTTGTCAACTTATTTTAATGGAAAATCACTTTAGTGGTATAAAATACTAGCTCCTGCATCAAACAATAATTAGGATGAATTTGGAGAAGTTTAATTTAAAAAATTTGAAGACAAAAGTGATCATCATTCACTTGTGGATTAGTTTAAAATAATTAGGAGATTCAACCATGAATTCATGGTGGAATTAAACTATATAATCCAAAAGGCTTGGAATAAAATTCTAGTAGTGATCAAGCCTACACCCATCTATGTTTTTCCTTATTATATAAAAGCTCTTAATTTAGATGTGGCTAAAATGATCTAATCTATTAGAGGTAATACTTTCCTTAAATATTTTTAAGTAGCAATAAAGGATGAAATTATCCTAATACAAATAGGTAAGTTATCTCCAAGGCCTCTAATGCCTCTTTTTCCATAGATTCATCCTCCTCCAACTGTTACTATAGTTCTAGAGTCATCAAAGTTCCATCAAATAGAAGGTGATCAAATTGATAGATTGGTGAAGACAAAGAGTCTTCTTAAGGCTTAAAATAACAAGTTGGTTGTAATTGAGAGGTAATAAGCTCCACCATATAGGCCTTATCAAAATACTAATCAAAATTATCAGCCCAATAGTCCATCATATCAGTCCAATTAGTAAGGTCAAGGGTATAATTATCAATCAAGGTAATATAATCTCGATCCTCCAAGAAATTAAAGAGCTATTATGCCAACTCAAAAAATTAATGCTCAAGAAGGACAATGGAACAATCAATGGGATCAATCAAACAACATGGCAATAGCTCTAATTGGTGAGAGTTCTCATCAATCTTTCATGCAACAAATTTTAGATCTTACTTAATTTGAAAACTAGAAACCTTCTAAAAATAAATAATCCTATCTACCCTATGGATAAATTCCTTCATTAAAAAAATAAAAAGTGCAAAATCAACAAGGAGAAGGTAGTGATAAAGCACCTCTTGAAACTACATTTGTCAATTTCTAGGATGGTGATAATTCTTTTGATCACTTGGCTATAAATCAAAGTCAAGATTTATCAAATGTTGATAATCCAATTGAAACCTATAGTATATCCAATAAAAGAGAAATTAGATAAGGTTTAGGACCTGAAATGGCAACCCCTTCTTCTTCCCAGCCATAACAAAAGACAACCACACATGAGCTACCTCAGAAAAGGTCAAACCAACAAGTTCAAAATCCAAAAGATAAGAATGTGGAAGGACCTTATATTCCTAAATTAACAAAACATTTGGGATATTTTGTTGATCCTAAATTAAATTCAAAGGCATCCAATTCTCCACTTAGTATTTTGGATCATATGAAGAAAACTACAGTCTCAATTTCAATGTGGGATACTCTACTAATGCCAAGACAAAAGGTGTACTTGCAATAAGAGCTTTCAAAGTTCACTATTTTTGAAAAATCACCTGAAAAAGAAAGTGTAAGTGCTGTCCTAACTAATTATAACTAATATATTGAGTCTCAACCTATTAAGGTGACTAAACCTCCTCTATTATACCTTTTTGTTATCATTAGAGTTGTTTAGTTCATAACTATATGACAGATAGTGGGGGTAGTACTTTTGTTATGCCCAAATCAATAGCTAACAAGTTAGGATTGTAGTTTTAATGCCATGAGAAAGGTGTCTTAAAATTAGATGGGTCTCTTACCAATAATTTTTGTGTATTGAAATATCTGAAAATTATACTTGTTGCGTGTCCAAATTTCACCATTTTATAAGATGTTGTTGTTGTTGATCTACCTCCATATTTTGTACTATACCTATTTAGAGATTTTAATACAACAATAAGAGGTTATATTTCTTCAGATTGGTCATCATGGTTTTTATATCTAGGTATTAAACCAAAGTAACTATTAGATTAGATCTTATTTCCAGATTTCACCTTGAGCCATATATGCCAAATATGTTGAATGTGAATTGCAGTATTTTAGAAGAAGATGATAACACCATTGATCAAGAGCCTTATAAGATTAATGAAGGTATTATATATCTTCTCCTTGATGAATGGGATTTTGATAATCATGCACATGACCTCTACAAAAGTATTTAATATGTTGGTTACTATATGCACGAAGAAGGTGACTTATTACCTAGTCTCATTAGCTCATTGTAGGATCAATAAGGAGTTTAGAATATATTCTTTAATAGATCTATAAAAAATAATGGTATTAGGGCTCGTATTATGTTGTATTCACCAAAAAATCAAAGTTATTATTATTTTTTATATTTTAGTTCAGTTTTACTTCCAATACTATAGAATATGGAGCTCTTATTTATGGTCTTCAATGGGCTAGAAAGAGGGATATTAAGCTCTTACAAATGAAAGGTGATAGTGAATTGGTAGTCCAAAAAGTTAGAGGTTTAATTGAAGAAAATAATCCTATTTTAAAGGCCTAAAATCATAAAGTTTGGGATCTCTTGGAATATTTCCTTGCATTTGACAATCACATTATTCTTAGAGGAGTAAATCAACATGTAGATAAACTTGTTATCATAGGTGCACAGTATGATATTATGGATTAGATTAAGGGAAATAAAAATTATAATCACTTCAAAGTGGTATGAAGGCCTTCAATCCCAAATAATGATGTAATTTGGAAATTTTTTGATTCTAATAAACAAATAGCATATTTCCTACAAAATGAGGTAGAATTTTGCCAAAGAAATCATAATAAGTTATAGGTTCAATATGTAAATCAGATTATACAATTAAAATCATACAATATACCTAAAGGTTTGGTGAATTTATAGATAATTTTCAATGAATATTATCAACTAAGGAAAGACAAAGTGATTATTTATTCCAAGAAAGAGCATTATGATCCAATTAGCATAGTTGAAGGTAATCAACTCAAGTTAAAAAAAATTAATACTAATTATAAGAGAGTAGATTTTATTTCATTATGTCAATAGTTTATGCCTATTATTTCTTGGTAATATCATGATTAAAAATGTTTTTATCCTAGATTATCACACCATAATATTGAGTTGGAACAAGATGCAAAACCAATAAGACAAAAGCAAAGGCCAATCAACCCCAAGGTTGACATTTTTATGAGAAAAGAACATGGAGTAAGGAGGTTAAAATAAGTTTTAAAACTATTACAGAAGCAATCACCTAAGCTCCTACTTTTCTCAATCTAGATTTTAGTAAGGATTTTTTCTTCTATGATTTTTCTACTTCCAACATTATTTCAACCATGCTTATATAGTAGAATGATGAAGGATTAGAACAACCCATTGCTTTCTTTAGTCAATATTTAGAGGATTTAGAAGAGAGATATTATTTTTTATAAAAGCATTTTTTTTAATTTTTATAAGAGGCCTAAAAAAATTTAGACATTTGGTTTCAAATAATAAGATTATACTAATGGTTGCTGATCCAAGTGTGAAAGTCTTCACTCTCAATAGAGATTTGAATGAAAAAAGAGTTGGATGGGTCACTAAATGCATGAAATATGACATTGAAGTCAAAATTAAAAATATAGTATAAGTCAAAGGATTATGTGAACATTTTTCAAAAGATGTAATAAAAGAGAAAGAGATAATTTTTATCATTTAGGACACTCAACATGAAGCTAAAAATATACCTCCTACAAGTTGGACACAAAACATTTCTATATTTCTTCAAATTGGAGAATGTCTAAGGGGTTTGAATGCATCACAAAGAAGACACTTCATGCTGAAATTAGTACCATATATTTTGATTAATAGAGTGATATTCAAAAAATACATTAGAGGTATGCTTGTAAGGTGTGTTTAAACTAGTCAATTTGACAAGATTTTTGAGAAATTTCATGATAGTCATCTTGGATGACATTTTGTAACCAAGACCAAAGCTGAAAAAATCATTAGAGATGGTTATATTTGGCCTAATTTATTTAGAGATTCACATGCATGGGTTAGGAAATATTGAAAGTGCATAATATTTGTAGGAAAATAAAGATTAGCTATCATTCCACTAAAACCAATTCAAGTTGAGCAGCCTTTCATGCAATGGGGTTTATACTTCATTGGAACGATTCATCTTCCATCTAGTTTTGGTCATAAGTGGGTTTTGATAGCTATAGATTATTTCACTAGGTGGGTAGAAGTAGTGCCTTTGAAAGAAGCAAATGATAACTTTGTGCTTGAGTTGTATGAGAGTCTAGTCACTCATTTTAGAGCACCTTTTACTATCATATCAGATTATGATTTATCATGCAAAAGTATAAAGGTATGTGAATGGGCTCTTGAACATTATATTTATTTGGAATCTTCATCCAATTACTATTTATAAGGTAATGGAATAGATGAATCTACTAACAAGAATCTGATTCAGATCACCAAAATAATAATGGAGGGTAATCATAGATCGTGGCATAAAAAGTAGAAGACTACTTTGTGGGATGATAGGATCACCCCTAATAAATCCATTGGTCATTCACCTTATCACCTAGTTTATGAAAGAGAAGCAAGGTTGCCTATCTCATTAGAGCTTCCAACTTTAGAGTTTACACATCAGCTAGATCTTTTGGAAAGTGATGAAATTGAGGTAAGAATCAATGAATTGAGAGAATTGAAAGAGATAAAATATTATTTTATGAATACCATGTGGAAAAACTAGTATCAAGTCAAGAAGACTTTTTAAAATAGAGCTTCATCAAAAACATTTTAGCAAGGAGACATAGTTCTAAAATGGGATGAAGAGCATGCAAAGCTAGGTAAACTCTCCTAATTTGATAGCCTTTGGATTAGACCTTATATTATCACTATTAACAATAAGAACAATGAGTTTTAATTATCTATATTGAGTGTAGAAAAACTTTCCAATCCTATAAATGGGATGTTTCTTAAATACTACTATTATGAGAGTCACTCCTTTGTACAAAGTGATAGTTTCTTTCCTCTAAGTGCTTCACAACACATACTTTTAGTAATAGTTATTTTTTATTTTCAATTTTGTTATTTTTGTTTTGATCTAAGTACACATGTGCACATGTCATTGTTGTTGAGCCCATTTTTATTTTGTGCTTTGGTCTCTAGCTTTTCAAAAATTTAGTATGTTTTCAAGTTTGTCATAACCAAGTTTCTGAGTTCTTTGACCAATAGGCTAGTCAAACCCTAAGAGTTTCCATTTTTTTTAGTAATTTGGCCTAAAAAAGTTAAATTACTACCCTTAATTTTTGAAACTTTCCATAGAATATTCAAATCCCCTATACAGCTGCCTAAAATAATGATTTATAGTCTAAAGGTATGAACAAGGTGATATGTGGACAGTCAAAGTATCAAATATAGTCATGATGAAGAGACCTATAGCAATTTTAAAGGCATATCTTCTATTCAAAATGTCACATACAATTATAAGTATGCATGCTTGTAGGAAAAATAAATTTATAATGTGGAAAAGAGTGTCATGGAAAAGGTGTAGTTCAAAATCAACATATAACTATTACACCTATAGAAGTTTTTCCCCTATAGCAGTCTCCTATAAACATTCATTGAATAAGATAACTATGTCAAATTAAAGGATTGATTGGTGGTTGAAGACACTTCATAAAATTAAATTATGCATGATGGATTGTAAATGATGCTCATAGGCACATATTAAATTAAATCATCTATTTAAAGGCCACTTACAACTTAAAAAAGGTACCTACAGTCGAGTTTATTACCAATCAAACATTTAATTCAATCTAGGTTTTGAAGGCCATGGTGACAAGGTAACTAATACAGCATGTATTAAGGGATATATATCAAGAGGTTAGTTTCAAGTAAATCTACTAGTTTATATAGCTATAACCATTATTAAGGTTAACCTACAGGCCTATAATTTCATTTATAAGAAATCAAAAGTAGCATACAAGTTTATATTTTATTTGGACTTTTTCCCAAGTGGACTCTTTCACTAGTGTTTTCTTCCTCAAATGTTTCTTCTAATATTTATTTTGAGCTAAATGTGGAAGCAATTTTCTCAGATTTTTGTCTAGGGGAAAAAGTCCAAGGAAAAGGAGATTTCAAGGACTTTATAATAAGTCCTTCATAATTACAAAGGGGGGAAGTTCTTTGGAAAAGAAAAGGACTCTTACAAGAAACTCGAAGGGTATTTTCCCTTTGGGAAGGTCAATTCCAAAAATATTGAAGGGTATGTACCCTTCGAAAAGGTTCACATCATGATTTCAAAGGTACATTTTGAAAGAATTTGAATGGACAATTTCAAGTGAAGGAGACCATTTAAAAGATACCAAAGGGTAGGTACCCTTCAAGAAATTTCAAGGTATAAAATTTGGAGTGTCACTTCGAGAAGCCAAAAGGACTTTCCAAATTTTCCAAAAGGTAGAAAAGATAATATCAAAAAGTCCAAGGGGCTTCTTTTCAAAGGAATAGTGCATTTCATTTTTTTTAAAGGGTATATGCCCTTCGGTAAAATACACTTTTAGAAAACCTGAAGGGTATATACCCTTCAGAAGGGTCATTATCAAAAAACTTGAAGGGTACCTACCCTTGAGGAAGGTTCACTTTGATATTTTAAAGGACGTTTTCAAAAATCCTCAAGGGTATGTGCCCTTCAAGAAATATCACCTACAAGACTTCCAAAGTGTAGTTCACTTGTAAAGAGGTAGTAAGAGAAGACATTTCCTTTAGACTTTTTGTTTGAAGGAACAAGTGAATGAACAAGCAAATGATGACTTAGACAAAAAGTTTGAAGGAATTCCTTCAAATAATTTGTTTGAAGGAATTCCTTCAAAAAAGGGAAAGAGTTTCAAAGGGAAAGCCTTAAACAAATTCCCATATACTTTTTGTATATAGGAAAGTGGAAATCTGAATGGGATAATTCCTTCAGACTTTTTGTTTCAAGGAAATTTTGAGCTATAAAAAAGAAAAAGCCCAAGGACAATAAGTAATAAGTAAATGGAAAATTCATCAATGGGAAAATTTCTAAGGAAATAGATATGAAAAGTACATAGGAATATCACTAAGGAATACACATGGAAAGTCATGGACTTTTTATCTAAGTAAATCAAGGAGAAAATAAAGCCAAAAAATCCATGAATAGATTAAGCCAAGAGAAATGCATGTGTAGTATCAAAGAAAACTAGAATAGAAAACTAGGAAATAGATTCAATTTGAATACATATCTTGTTTATCAATATCCTTGTCCATGCAACCAAGGGCTATTTATAGTGGACTAGTCAAATATTTAGTTGACTATTTAACCAAAATCATGCTTCTCCTTGATTTTTATGCAATCCAAAGATTTTAAACACTATAGACAGTTCTAGCAGAGTTCTCCATTCAATATGTGGTGTATATTTTCATGTAAGTGGAGTTCAATGAAGGCTGACTAGTCTTAAGTTGGAGTTTATTAGACAAGCTTGTTACACATCTTCCTAATTTTCCATGTAAACAATAATATCTCTTCCTTTAGCTCAGCTTTCAAATGAATCAAATGGAGTTTCTTATTTAGATATTTGGCATAGTTTTCCATGCAAAAGGTGAATTTTGAATTTTAATGGGCCTGTCATCCACTCTTTTGTGCCAACATTGGATTCGTGCATGTTTGAATATTTCTTGGAGAGTGTCTTATTTATTTTAAGAGTTAACCTTTCAAAATTGACCTCATTGTAATACTTCTATGCTAATTTTTGAAAAGGCATGAATTTTTGTAAAAGAAAGGATTTTATTGAATATTCTATATTGTTGAAAGGTGTTAAGTTTGAGTTAATTTACCAAGACTAACCCTTTCCCCTTTTAGAACTGCACTTAAAATGATTTCAAATCTTTTGGGGAAATATTATTTGTTGGATTAATCAAGGCATTTTAAAGGATCCATAAAGTTAGAAGGAAATTGTAAGTTGGACCATTCATCAATAAATAATTTATTATTCTAAATCTGAGTTTTGATACAAGATAGTGTGTAATTTGATTGTGCGTTAGCATATAAGTGAGATTTATCTCCTTTTGTAAGTCTCTTCCTCACATATCTCTCCCTTTCTCACCCTTTTAAAAGTCAATTGAAGAGGTTTTCAACCCTTCATCTAAAATATTTATGCTTAAGGATAGAATCATGATTATATGTGTGCATTAATTTTAGTAACTTCATAGGGTTTTGAAATTTTAGGTGTATCACCCCTTTTAATTAGATTTTCTTTCAGTTCTTCCTTGCCCTTTTCACCCCAAAAATGGTAGTAGTCAAATTTATTAAAAACTCCTATGGGAACGAACCCTCTCTAGAGATTCTTCTCATCATAGAGTCACCCACACTCTAAGAAGTTCTAATTATATCAGTTGGAAGGAGGGTGTGCTTCACACATCTTCAAGTAGGGTGCATTCCAGAGTGATAACAACTCACTTGGAAAATAAGGTTTTTGCATGGTGTAGAACCTAAATTTAGAAATAGATAATTTAACAAAATTAAAATTGGCACACTTTGACATAGTCAGACTTTAAATATAAATTTGACCTTCATGTAAACTTTTCCCTATCTATCTACCCACCAATTATCTTAGACAACCTCATTTCCTAGATACACATATTTAGGATCACTCTAGTATGTACAATTAACTTCCACAATCCTAACAAGACCATGCACATATATCTTATTACTTAATTTAACTCCTAATACATTAACAAAAAAATTCAAACAATTATGGTTTTACCACATGTGTCTATCTCTACCATAGTGTCCATGAACACCTAATGGTTACTTTTGAAATTAGGATATTCCATGAGGTTTGCCTAGACATGTTTCATCAATTGATTATAATGATAAATATCAAAGAGATATATAAATATAGATTAATCCTAAGGTTATAATCACTTGCTAACTTGGTCACTTGCTTAATCCAATGAGACTTACAATGAACACCCTTTCAAAATTTGAATCAACTAGAATGCATGTGGGCAGGAAACGAATTGGGGAAAATTTGGCAAGAGGGACAGACCCCAGAGGAACAATAGAGGAAGAAGGTAAGAATGTAGGGATAGGATTGTTGGTTGATGCTGACAATGGAAAGGATACATTGTTTATGAGCCATCTAGTGGGGTTGGTGGTCCCCCATTGAATCAAGTATTAGAGCAGTTTATTGAGAACGTGAAAGATAATGCTGATTATAAAAAGGAAATGCCATCAGAAAGGTAGACATGGATCTTTGAACAAAAGACATGGTCATCTTTGTTTGGAAAAAAACCAATGGGAAAATCTCCTTTCCCACTGGTGACATCAAAATCTTGCTGGGAGAAAGGTGAGTTTCAAGTTTTTATCCCAGATCCCTTACTTGATTTCTCTGTGTCATCCATGGAACTCACCTTAGTGGGTAAATTTCTAGGAGCTAGACCAAATATAGAATCTCTTAGAAATATGGTTAAAATGAAATGGACTATTCGTGGAGATGTTGATATTACACCTATGGTGAATGGCTTCTTTTCTTTTATCTTCAATTGTAAGGAAGATTTGAACAAGGTTCCTAGTGGAGGACCGTGGCTTTTTGGAAAATGTTCTCTTACAATCAAAAAATGGAAACTAAATATGGACTTATCAGATTCATTTTTCTTATCTACTCCTATTTGGGCCAGACTTCTTAGTCTCCCTTTAGAATTTAGGCACGAGGACATCTTTAAAGTAATAGCTAGTTCATTTGGTGAACTCGTGGTAGTGGATAATGCTACGGCCTCAAGAACTAAACTCCAAAGTGCTAGAATTTATGTAAAAGTGGCAGACTTGAATCATCTCCCAAAGAAGGTGGAATTAATATCAAAGCTTGGAAAGAAAACCCAAGAGATTATTTTTGAAGATTTGCCAAACTCCTACTATGCATGCAAGAAATAGGGGCATTGGGTCGAGAATTGCCCCTTTAGAAGTAAAATACATCCAAAAAATGTTAAGGATGGGAAAGATATTAAGGTCCAACAAAATAGAATATGTAAAATCAAAGATGACCATCGAAAGGAACAAAAGAATAAAGAAGATTTAACAGTTCCATGTATAGAAGAGGATAAAGGTCCTTTTACTAAAGAGGCTAACACACTAAATACATAAGGAGATAAAGAGCTTTATTTAAAGAGTGAAAGTCCTTAGAAAGAAGAATAGGGGTTGCATACAGAGAATAAAAAATCCAAATAATTAACAGAGGATAAGACAAATTTATTAAAACAAATTGTTGTTTACCAAAGTAAAGAAGATCAATGCAGAGATGTAGAGGACAAGTCTGGGTTGGAGGAATGTGAATTGATGCCTGAAGATGGGAAAAATTTAGAGGAAGGAGAGTTTCTTGCTTCTCAGTCTAAGGAGAGTCAGGTGCTATCTAAGGATGATAATAACTCCCCAGTAGAAGGGGCTTCCTTTGCAGAAGAAGTGAAAGAGAAGGGGAAAAACTCAAAAAATCAAAAGAAAAAAGATGAAAAAAAGAACAATATAAAGGGTGTAGAGATGAGAAGTTTAAAGGTGAAACCCCATGCTCCTTTTCTGAAAAAAGATAGAAAAGGAACTGATTAGCAATCCAAGATAAAACCAGATGTTGGTTCTCTGGATAAACCTAGAAAAAGATCTACAAGGAAGAATAGAGAGATAGAAAGTATAAAAAATATCGATGATGGTAGGTAGGCAACCATTTTGGACTTTACCCCCAAAAAATAGAAATGAAAATAATAAGCTAGGATATTAAGGGGTTAAATAGTATTAATAAAATGGATATTGTTAGGAATTTTGTTAGAGATCAAAAGCCTGATTTCCTTTTGCTCCAAGAAACCAAGATGAATAAAGAGAAAGCAGAATAGATCAAAGACTTTAAAAATTATTTCATCAAGGCCAGTAGTTCTGAAGGCACTTCAGGGGGAACCTTGATGTTATGGAAGAAGAATCATTACTCTGGATCTATTTTGACTACCAGTAAAACTCTTATGATTGTTAAAATAACTAGTGTAGACCAGAAGGAAAGTTGGTATATTGTAAATATCTACACTCCTAATGTTAAGATCCAAAGGAAAAAGGTCTCAGAGACTATCTCTAATTTCAAAAGCAAGGACTATTGTGGAAGATGGATTATAATGGGAGACTTTAATGTACTTCTTTATGATCATGAGGAAATGGGAGGTAATGCTATTCAATTGGAAGGGAGATTTGATCTAATAGAGTTTATAAACAAAGAGGGATTAATGGATATGGAACTTTAGGGAATTCAATTTACATGGAGCAATAAGAGAACTGGCAATGATTGTATACAGGCTAAACTTGATTGGGCCCTTATCTCCCCTGACTGGACAAAAGAATACATATGTAAGTTGGAAGCTTGCCATAGAATAGGTTCGGATCATTATCCTCTTTTTTTCACAGTGGCTAAAATAAACTTGAAGAAAAATCATCCTTTCAGATTTGAAAAGATGTGGATGTAGCACCCATAATTTGAAAGCAAAATAGAAGAATGGTGGAATATTGATATTGAGGGCATAGCCCTTTTTAGAGTTGTGTCCAAGCTCAAAAATGTTAAAAAGGAAGTCAAAAAGTGGAATAAGTATTGTTTTCGAAATATCTTTGAGAAAAAGAATGCTATCAAGGAGGAAATTCATAGAACTCAGGAAAAAATTCAGAAAGATGGATACACTTCAGACCTCCTTACTGAAGAAAATGAATAGTTGGTTCAATATCAAGATAATATAACTAAAGAAGAAATCTATTGGAGACAAATATCCAGGTTGTTATGGTTAAAAGAAGGAGATAAAAACACAAAAATTTTCCATGTTTCCAGTCTGAAGCACAGAGCTAAAACTCATATTCCATACATAAAAAAAGGAGATTTGAAGATTTTAGAGGAGAATAAAATCAAGGAAGAAATGCTATCCTTTTTCTCATCCCAATATTAATCTGGAAAGTCAGGATGATATCCTACATGTGATTCCTCCTTTGGTCTTGAAGGAACAGAATAAAATGTTATGTTCAATCCCAAAGGATGAGGAAATCTTTAAAGCTATTTGTTCTCTAGGAGGAGATAAAGCACCTGAACCTAATGGATTTCCCATGTTCTTCTCTCAAAAACTTTGGAAATTTGTTGGCAAAGATGTTAGTGATGTGGTGAAGGAATTCTTCGGAGCCAAACATATGCTTAAGGAAGTTAATTCCACCTTTTTGCGTTTGATTCCAAAGAAGATTGGTGCTGATTCTCTTGATCAGTTTAGATTGATTAGCCTCTGTAACTCTTTCTACAAGATCATCTCCAAAGTACTAACGTCTAGACTTATTCAAGTGATTCCTTCGATAATTGCTGATTAGCAAAATGGATTTATCACAGGTAGACAAATTCTCAATTCTATAATTACTACTCATGAGAATATACATTCGTTGTTCAGCTCTAACAATCAGGGTTTCATAATGAAAGTTGATATTGCCAAAGCTTATGACAAGGTTGGCTAGTTATTCCTTTCAAATAGCCTTATAGCTTTTGGCTTTGAACAAAAGGTGGTTGGTATTATTTACCAGCTAATTTCTACTTCCTCTATTGTTGTAATGGTAAATGGAATTTCATCCCATTTCTTTAACCCATCACGAGGGCTGAGACAAGGGGACCCTATATCCCCCATTCTATTTGTAATTATGGCTGACTGTATGGGAATATATACAGGGGATTTAGTTTGTAAAGGTTTATTTAAGGGATTAAAACCCTCTTCTCACCCTCTAATTTGCTCCCATGGACAATTTGTTGATGATACTATCTTTATGGGAAAAGCTAAAGTCAAGGAAGCAATAAATTTGAAGCAAGCTATAAATTTATATTCATCTGCATCTGGTCAGTTGATTGATTGGAATAAAAGCATGGTGTTCTTTACCAATACCCCAGTTCAGAGACAGAACAAAATTGCTAAAATCCTTGGATGCTCTATAGGTTCTTTCCCCTCATCTTACCTGGGTCTTCCTCTTGGGATGAAAGTCCCTGAAGCCTTTTGGGAGGATCTTACTAAAAAATTTAGTATGAAACTTTTGGGTTGGAAAGGAAATTTTCTAAGTCAGGCAGGAAAGTTAATCCTCCTTAAAGCAAGTCTTCAAAGCATACCTACTTATGCTTTAAGTCTTTTCAGAATTCTTACCAAATTTGCAGAAGCTATTGAAAAAATCCAAAGAAACTTTCTATGGACTGCTACTGAGGAAAAAAGGAGGAGGCCTTTAATTTCTTGGGCTAACATTTGCAAACCTTTTAGGGAAGGAGGGCTAGGAATATAGAAAATTAGAAGTATGAATATAGCTCTCTTAGCAAAAATGAGATGGAGGGTCTACCATGAAAACAAAGAATGGAGTAATATATGGAAGCATAAGTATTTATTCAATACAAAATCCCTTTCTGATTTCTTTTCTTACCCTGATGTTATCATACCATCTTCCATATGGCAGGCAGTTCAAGGAATTAAACAAATTCTAGAAGAAGGATGCTCATGGAAAGTTGGTAATGGAATAAAGGTGAAATTTTGGGAGGATGTTTGGTTAAAAGAATACCCTTTGATAGAAGAATTCCAAGATAAAAAGGTAATTGATCGATGTAAGCAAAGATATGGAATAATGGTAAATCAATATTGGTAGAACAATTCCTAGGTGAATTTAACTGATCTTGATCAAGATTTTAATAATATACAATTATCCCTCAATGCTATCTTTCTCTATCCTAATCTTGAGGATAAGATTATTTGGCATGATGATCTTAGTGGACAATTTAAAGTATCTACCATTTTTACTTCTAAGGGACATGGTAATCAACCTTTGTGGGTGCATGCCTGGATCAAGGGGCTTATCCCCAAAATAAAAAAATTCTATTGGACTCTACTTCAAAACAAAATCTTGACTTTGGACAACTTGCAGAAAAGAGGTATATATGTGGTGAACAAGTGTATTCTATGTAAAAAGGGTTTTGAAGATAGAGATCACTTGTTTGTGAACTGTTCTTATACGCAACAAGTCTGGAATGAGATCCTCAATCTTTGGGGTATTGTATGCGTTCATCAAAAAAGTGTGGAACTATCTTTTAAAAGTTGGTATTATCCTTCTCAGAATCTTGATGTTCTTTTTTTCTAGAAATTAACTCTTCCACATATTTGGTGGGGTATATGGAAAGAAAGAAACAATCAAATTTTTAGAAGTAAAGAACTTCCATGATGGGTGGTGGGTCAAAACATTATAAGAGTAATAAAAGAGAATTTATCATCACAAAGGGATCCCAATTCAACCTTTCAAACTGATAATCCCTTAAGATTAGAAAGGCCTAATGTGAGAACTAAAAATCCAAGATTAGGTGTTAAATGGAATGTCCCCCCTTATGGATGGATCAAAGGAAACTTTGATGGAGCTGCCAAAGGGAACCTGGGAAAAGTAGGATGTGGAGGAGTCTTGAGAGATCATGTCAGAAACATAATTGATGCTATAGTTATTCCTATCAATAAGTCAAATTGTCATATTGTTGAAGCTTCTGTAGCCCTTCAAACCATTAAATTAGTTGTTGAATTGGGATATTCTAAATTATGGCTGGAAGGTGACACCCTGAATATCATTAATATCTTAAATAACAAAAATTCAGTTTCATGGTCCATAGAGGCAATGGTGATGGAGATGAAAACCTTAATTCAAAAATTTGAGAAAGTAACTATAACCCATACTTACCATGAAGCCAATGGGGTTGATGATTGGATAGCAAATCATGCAGTTCGAACAGGACACAAGGTGAGGTGGCAGGATTCATTAAATAAGAATGTGGATCGTAGAGCACTCATCAATTATTACACAATTCATTCAAAGGAGGGAAAGATATGCTTGGAATAGAAAATCAATGATTTGGTGGAGTGGCCTCACAGAGGAAGGATTACATCCATCGAACAAAAATACTTTGGAGAATGTGAAGTGGGTTATGTATGTGCCAGAAAATAGGTGAGTTTCATTACAAGTTGATAATAGTTGGTCTCATTGCTTAGTATTCAGTGTTTGGGTGTTACTAGATATTAGTATGGTTGACAATATGAAAGGAGAACCAAGTAAGTAGGAACCTAAAAATTGTGAAGATTGGAAAGCAAAACAAGATGTCTGGAAGATCCTTTAGAGAGGGAAGGTTGTGAGCTACCTGGAATGGCTACATGGTTCAAAACCCCATATAACGATGGCTTTTTTCAAAAATTGGGTCAACAATAGGGTAACCCTCCATGGCATCACAGTGAATCTCACCGAGGAATTCATAGCAGAGGTCACGGGGCTTCCAATGGACGGAATAAAATTCTCAAAGTAGACCAACATTTCTAATGAGGCATTTAGCAAATTCCCAAAGATGGATGCTGAGGAGTAGCAGCTGGAAAAGAGTGGGGATTTTTTTGACCTGGAACAGATTAAAGGAATCTAGAGAGATATCTTATGTTGCATTACCGAGTATTTAATACTTGATGGAAGAAGCAAAAGAGTCTATAAATTTCACTTTGTGTTTGTTAATCATTTTAGGCACAAAGTCAGAATCTCCTTTCCTTTTTATCTATGCTTCTCATTACTCCAAAGTCTATTCACTCATAGAAAAAAGGAGTCTCATCCTATATTGCATGAGGGATTAATTCTAATAATTGAAGGCTTATGCAAAAATAAGGCCACTGTCTTGAATCCTTATCTAGATAAAAATAAGGACTCACAGAATAAGAAGAATGAAACAGTAAAGGGGAAAGAAAAAGTGAAACCCAAAACCCCTAGCATCAAAAAATAGATTGTTGATGAGGAAACAGAGCGGGAAAGCACTAAAAGTTATGAGCAGGAGAGTATGGAGGAAGAGGAAGGAACAGAAAGTGGGGATTCTAGCTCCAGCGAGGAAGGAGAAGATAAAGGCAAGAATGAGAAAGAAGGGGTCACTACAGAGGAAAAAACTAAAAATAATAACTATGATCTTGAGGAAAATCAGCAAGTGCTAGGGGAAATTGAAATAGATTTGGACGTTCTATTTGAGAATCCTGCTTCGAAAATAGAGAAGGAACATCTAATTAAGGATGCCAATCAAGCAATGGAAACTAAAGATCAAGTAAAGGATGATCTTATCCATAATGAAATCCCTATTGAAACTAAGGAATAGAAATGAATGGAAAGGGAGGATCATACAGAAAAGGATGAAGACAATCCAAAAGAGAACACAAAAGATTCAAGTGATATAGGGCAGAATGATGGGAGGCACCCCTATATGACCTCGGCCAAATGTAAAGCAAACGCTATCCTTCAATTTGAATCATGGATGTATAAGGAGATAATGAGCCTCAAGAAGAAAATGGAAATATTTGAATGGAATCAAGAAGCAGATCAAAATAAAATCAATAACATGGAAAAGTAGATGAGGGATATCCCTATCAAACTCAAAGACTATGAGAACAATCTAAGGGAACTCATTTAGAAAAGAAGAATGAAGATGGAAGAGGTAACCTCTAGCATATGTGCAGCTGCTGTAAACATTGGAAAATGAGCAAATGAGGAAATTAAATCCTTGGAGGGGACTAGCAAGAGAACCAGACAGAGCTCAAGGAAGAAGGCAATGCAAGAGGGTGTTACGGTAGTGGCTATATCTTTACAGGACACTGCTGCGATTGGAAAGGAAGTGGTAAAAGATGATTTTGGAATTAGAAGACTAGGATCTTTGAGTTCTTTCTATCCTGGTTCTTTAAGTTGGATGTAATAACTGGTTCCATTTTCTAGTTTTTTGTTTTCTTATCAAACTGGAGTTTTCAGGTATCTGTAAAACTTGGGGTCTATCTATTGATGTTCTTGAATGGTGGTTTCAGGTCCCTGTAAAACCTATTTTTTATACTTCTTAGAAGTAGGTTATAGGTTTCACCTATGGACTTTATTGTTATATCTTTCATCCTTTGTTTTAGGGTTTCAGGGTCCCTTCAAAACCTATTTTTACCTCAATCTAAAACATTAAAAAATAATTCAACATTCTCTAGAGCCATTATCAAAAAGTAAACATTTGAAAAAACCCTCAAAGGAGAATCCTAGAGGATAAGTTTGGATACAAACATAAGTTAAAGTTACATGGTGTCAAGTGTCAAAATCTAAACACTGCATCACATTATATCATTATCATGATCATGCACATGTGCATGCACATGCACACATGCGCATGCACATGCACGCACGCACGCGCACACACACACACACACACACACACACACACACACACACACACACACACACACACACACACACACACACGCACGCGCGCGTGCACACACACACACACACACGCACACACACACGCACATGCACATGCACGCACGCGCGCGTGCACACACACACACACACACACACACACACACACACATCTATGTGGTATCACACCATTTTAGCCATATTTAGTGTATTATAATGTAGGTAAAACTTAATAAATCAATGAGGAGGGGTTGGGGTTCTCCAGCCCAACTTTCTAACCCCATTTTTAAGGATAATATTATGTCAAAATTATAGTTAAGATTTCAAAGCAAGGAAAATTAAAACAATAATTACTGCATAGCATTAAAGGAAAGAACATGCATAAGAAGAACCTATAGGTGTAGGTAAAATTGCATGGTTATCTATCATATTATATAGTCAATAAATACACTACCATCAAGAGCATCAAAATACCAATCACTATTGGGTTCTTAGTTTGTTATGTACCTAGGGATATGATATATTAATGCATATTGATTGATTGAGATTCTAACATGTGGCACACATCCCCCTTATTTAGTTTTATGGGTCTGATATATTAGGATAAAAGATCAACTTGTGGAGTTAGTTCATTGGGTAATGGTTAGACTACATTTGGATTATGAGGTTACCCATGCATTGTTAGTTATATAGAAGTATATATAAAGGAGGTGAATATCATTATAAAGGAACCAAATAAGCATTGAGTCTTCTTTTTAGTATAAGGATATTGGAGGTTTTCCCCTCAAAGAGACATTGTGGAGTTATTCCTTCCTAAAGGAATATTTTATGGCGTTACCTTACCTTAAAGGTAATTATTCTATTCTTCAAATATTGAATATTTAGGCATATTGGACCACCTATATATTTTTTATTGGGTTGATCTACATTATATTTTGTGTTATTTTAAATATTATAAGTGTGAATCATAACATAATTTTGTTGATGACATTTGTTTAGGGTTTGAGATCCTAATTTCTTATCTAAGTGACCACAAAGAATTTTTAAGGACTATGACAAATACAATGATTAAAAAATTAGAGATAATCTAAATACAAATCTCTTCTTTCAATTTGTCAATTATATATATATTAAGTGTAATATCAATACACCTTTTTACACTGAGATTTGTATTATTATTACCTTATTTTATAAAATTTGATTAATAATAGTTTTATTTTATGTATATTATAATAATCATAAAATAAATAAAATATTTTTGAAAATCCAATTATTGTCTTGGACACGCAAATCCATAAGTTTGTACATCAATGTTTCCTATTTTGAAATGGTTTGAAAATTAATCTACATTAGGGTTTCATTTTAAATTTTGATTTATAATTTCCCCTATTTACATAAGAAAAACCCATAGATTCTAATAGTGTATATTTTATGATCCAAGTTAGGACTTTCATAGTTGCATGTTTCTTTCCTAAAATTTACAATATGATTACAATTCATAAAATGAAATGTGTAAAATTTATCTACAATAATTCCAAGGGTTATATTAATAATGATGAAATTTTAGCCCTCCTAAGCAACACATATTTCATAAATGTTCAATATGAAATGCTTCTAGTTACTACTTGAAGAAAAAGGGAATGTATGATTCATTTCTCCTGCACTTATACCTCAAGGTAGTGATATCACCATCCCTCCCATATTATTTTCCCAAATATTAAATTTTACATAAATATCCATGCTATCACAACACAAAGAGGGATGATGTATACACCTTTAGAATTTTATATGAATATCCAATCTGAAATGGTTGGGCTTTATGATTTTAAAGCTATATCTTACCAACCCATTAGAATTAGTGTGCTTAGTGTGGCCATACATGATAAATCTAAACCTTTAAATGAACCAATTCAAAGTGATACCATTACTACACATCAAATTTTTCCCATGATAGAATCTATGTAGGTATTGTAAAATAAAGTCCCAACCTTATCTCTAAAGGTCTAGTCACTTGAAGATAAGATTATAAATACCCAAAATATTAAGTATGATATTCTCAATTACATAACTATATCCCCATTAAAAATATGTTTTTCACGATACTTCATCTTTTACATGGGTTAAGAAAAAAAAACATCTATGATTAGCGAGTCAAAAAATTAACATAATCTTAATACATCTCTGAGTGAAAATCTTAGGAACATGATTTTAAACAAGTTAATAACACTACCTGCTACATTTATTTTGGAAAAATTCAAATACTATTGTGCCTATCTGATGTAATAAACCTTTCAAGTACTTACCTTTATCTTGACCTCCTTGTATTAAACACTCCTTGATCTTTCCTAGGCTCATTATCCTCCTTGAGTACATCTAGTCTTCTTCTTCACCATGAAGAACTTTAATCATCCATATATCTCTACTCTTTTTTCTCCGTAATACATCCTCATCCTCTCCAATCAAACCTTTCATCTCTTCACTCTTTATTCTATAATTAAGTTTACTCACACTTGGTAGAGTTTAATAGGCCTAAAGGCCTCATTCAAGGTTTCCTAATTATAGTCTTATTTACAAAGAGTCTACAGTCATGTGCATGTTAATTTAAAATTTCATATAAATATAATCAATTCACACAATCCTTGAGTAAGATTTGTCAACCCCAATTATACTTTCACTCCTACTATCCTTATTTACATACAAAATTATCAATTTAGACCTTTTTATAAACCATCATAATCAATTAACCTTATTTTTAGGCACAATTTATCTAGTTCTTACTTCATATTAATTTTTATGATTTAAATCCCCATGTATATTATCTATTTTCACTTACTTTTTATCAAATAAGCATTTTCCTAATAGCCCTGCAAATACACAAACCTCCTAGTAGCAATAAATATACACATGTTTTTAAAAAAAGTGAGATTGAATTTAATTCCCATTAAGTTCATATATATTTAAAATAAAATTTGGGTCCTAATCCTAAAATGATATCTCCTAACTCAACAATCTATTTTATCAATTAGGCCTCTTTAGGCTAGGCTCAATGCTACTTTAGGATTTATGCACAATATAGTATTGTACCAACATAAATCCATCATAATATTATAAATAATTATAAAACACATTATATTATATAATTTAATTTTTTTTTATAGGTGGAAGTGGTATTTATTCACGTTTTAATCTCTAAACCCTAGGATAGGGTTACATAGGCCTATGCAAGGCTGAAAGGCTTTAAAAAGAGACAAAATGGTTTCTAAAAAACTTTTATCACTTAAATAACTTTAATAGGGTCTATCCAATCTTTATTAACTGTATATAATAATATTTAAGTCATGAACTCTCCCAACAAATCTCTCTCAAGTATAATTATAGAATTTTGGTCTCTTTTACTAAATGTG
>JARHVA010006604.1:245000-457500 GCA_037957365.1 Torreya grandis
TTTTCATAACATGCCCATAATGTAATCTAAAACTATGAAAATTATGGAATCCATGCCTCTATGACATGCCCCCATTGATATCCCCACCCCTTTTGAGGTGAGGGTAAGTATAAATTGGTATTTAACTTACCTCAAAAGTCTAGAATAATTTTATTATCTATGTATGGATGATGTAACATATAAGAGTAGCATGCTTAGGTAATTTTAAAAATAAGGTACATAGTATGTGATTATATCATGTCGTAAAATATATGATGTGAAACATGGAAACATCTAGAGAGTAACAATACAAGATAAAAAATAAATCAAACACACACATATTGGCACTCAAAATCAAAATAAGAGGTAATGGTATAAGGAAACCTTATACAAGGGGCATGCTCAAATGCCACACAATTTAAGTAACATGATTTAGTCAAATTTGCACAAGTCATAAAAGGACATTCAAATGTCCACACACAAAAAACTATGACATGTTAAAAATGTAATAATAGGTAAACAAAGGTATGGGGGCCACAAGTAATGGAGCATATAAAAATGATTGAACAAGTAATAAAATTAAAGATAACAGATATCAAATAACACACTCAAGGAAGTACAAAAATTAAAGCATGTAATCATAGGCAACCATCATAGTCATATTGTACTAGATCTTAGATATAAGTGTTAAAAATAATGTGAAGTAAATATAATATAAAGTACACTATGAAATATCTAATAATGGTTAAAGGAATGTGTAAGTATATCAGCTAAAAAAGATAATGTAAATAATAATCGAATAATGTAACTTGTATGTATCATACTCAAGTAAAAAGAAGATGCCCCTAATGTACTAATGATGTGAGTAGAGGGATGGATAAACATCCATATTTACATATAAAACGTGCTTGGGTATGTTTGTATCACACTCAAAATATTCATGAAACATATGGGTGCATATAAAGAAATTATATGGAATATACCAACATGGAACCAACAACATAGATGTCAAGGAGTTAATAAAACACGAGAATGTTGAATATTTTTCTATTTTTGAATGTTTTAATTTTTTGGGTACTTTTTTAATATTTAAAATAAAATACTATCTTATGATTTCATCCAAGGGATGGTCATAAGTATCTCCCCACTCAAAACCTAGTGTCATAAACTAATGGTATTGTTAAGGAGCATGCATGTGTAATATCTAGAAGTGTAGGATGTATGACACTCTACATATGTATAATATGAATATATGGTCATGATAAAATAATATAAGGAATGGTGGTTCATGGAATCCATCATTGACTTTTTTTTGGTTTCTTTATAGTAGCATAAATAAGAACATGTTTTGTTGCTCTACGTAATATAATATGTTATTTAGTAGTAGATGATAATTCTATAGAATCCACTATGTATATTTGATGAAATGGTACTTAAAATATTGGATGATTAGGAAAGGGTATTACCTATTTCTTACCATTTTATATAGTATTTAATTTAGTATGTTTGATAATTAACTACCTAATATAAACTTCTTTTGTTCAAGTGGATGTTCATATGGAATTCTAAAAACTATAATTATCCTATTGGAATGAATGTATTTAAAATACATATGAAAGGTACTAATTATATTATATATATCCAATATCATCCAAACAACATATCAAAGACTCTTGTGTATGGTATAACTTATAATGTAGTGACCACATGTGTTAAGGTAACTTATAAAGGTAAGTCATTCTCACCAAGGACCTAATGTGAGGTTCCATAAAATGTTTTGACCACTTTGCTTGAAGGTTATAAATAATCACAAGTATATCTCAAATGATTAAGTAATGTCATGGTGAAAAAATCTCTCTATCACCATTATCGATCATAATATTATGTATTGGCTAGTGATCAAGGTATGTACAAATGAATAATGAATGAATATTTTGAGTCATCATCCACAATATCATTTCCATCAAAAGTAATATAATGTTTATAAATAATTTAAGTTGTATATTGTGTATAAACACCAAAAATCCCATATAATATGGGACCATAATGTAGTAGAGTAATAAATGCATTATATGTCATTTGAAATTCTAGTTAATTATTTCAATGGTTTTGCAAAGGGTTGTTAAATATATTTTTATTGTAGTGATCACTAGTTTGTGAACCTAATTCCTTTGGAGGATAATCAAATATAATTTTTTTTATCACTAATAAGGTGTTGAATCTTATGATTCAAGGTTAAAAATCTATGTGTAGAATGACAAAATCCTTGGTGATAGTTATAATAAGCATTTGAATCATATCCTTTGGGTAGAGGTGGACTAATATCAACCTCTGGATGACGGAAATATATGAGGTGACACTCCACAAGATTTGTAAATAATGAAGTTAAAGACTCAGGTAAACATGAAAATTGACTCCTTGGTTCATTAAATAATACAAGTTGATTAAGTTGTTATGATACTACATTAACCATTGTATTTGTTTCTTTTTTAGGTTATGTAGAGTTTACCTTATAACTTGGTTTGATAGTGAGATTGGTATTGGATGTAGTCACTATGTTTGCTACATACTTAAGTTTATTTAATGAGATAAGTTTCATTTCATGATCACTAATAATATGGTATGAGTCATAAAAAGATTTAAACTTATTAAAAATAATGGGATCATGTAATGGGGAAATCAAAATTGTCATGAAGATGTTTTGAAGCTATTTATCTGTAGTTGGATTGGTCATTTTATCCAACATTGTCTTGTACCTTAAGATATATTCATTGATAGGTTCATTTTTTCCTTATTTGATTTTTTCAATTTGGGCACAAGAAACCTTTTTAGTAATGATGTCTAATAAGTGTACCAAAAAATGTTTTACAATAGGTTTGAATGCTTTTAATAATTTTATTGGTAAGTCATAGAACCACGTTAGAGCATAGTCTTTGAAGTTATTTGTAAATAGTTTAGTCAAAAGTTTAGCATTGGAGGCACATAAAAATATTGAAGATGTTTTTATGGATCGCCTTTTTTTATCATAAAATGAGAATTGAGGTGTAATAAAACCAATAGAAAATTGGTACAAAGATATTTAAGGTACAATAGGGTTATGAAAAACCTTTTGTGAATTAAAAAAAGGTGATTCGGTATAATTTTGTCCTATATTTTTAATCTTAGATTAATTTTTTTTAATAGTTTGGATAATATATTTCACATTTTGATCATTAATATCTAAAATGTGAGAAGTCAAAAAATGAGGTGTACCCATAGTTTGAGTTGATAAAGACATTGAAATGGGTAGTTGGGTTGAAGTGTTAATGTTTCCCATAGAGGATGTAGCAATAGTAGGATTTTTTGGGGTAAAAATGGTGTAAACACATAACCCATGTCCCCATCAAAATTATGAAGTGATGGTATGCTCAAGCAGAGGGTTATTGGTATATGGGGATGGCCCATAGCTCTAATAATGTGATCAATAGATAGACCTAGTTATTCATCTATGCTTTTTGATTTTTTATTTTACCATATAGTTATGATAATATCATCAATTTATTAAGGTTTTTGATGGATATGCTCTCAAACAATAAAAATATCTTATTCTTGATCTTGATCTATTTGTTCATGTACATTATGTTAATTATATGCACCATTTTCATAATTAGAATCATTTTCTAAGATAAAATCTTTAGCATGTGGTTCAATTTCATAAATGGCATCTTAATTGGGTATAGGATTAGTTACATCATTGGTTTGATCCATTTTATGTGGATAATGAGGAAGATATAGGTGTTTAAAATAAACACCAATTAATCTAGGGCTATGTCTAGGATGCATACAAATGATATAATAAATCTTTAAAAATACAACAATGCAAAAACTTAAAAGTTTAAATACCCTAGGTCAAGTTAGTTATTGCATAAAAAGTTAGGTTCACCAAATATTTAACCCTTAAATTTGATTTTGGTATAAGGATACCTATAAGGCTAAGAATATAGAAATGAATAAACACAAGGGTGATACATAGATCTATATTAGGCAAATTAAATTGTAAACTTAGATAAAGAACATTCTAAATTTATCATTCTAAGTTATGAAAAAAAAGTACAACTATTGATTGATATTCCAATGAATTGAAAATAAGAGTACTTAACTAGTTTACTATGTTTATGTAGATTTGAGCTAAAAGAAGATGGAGGTAGACTAGATTATGATTCTGGAATAGTTATTAGATTATATAATTTTAAATTTTATGGACTTAATCACTTTCATCAAGTTCAAATGGTTATATTGATGATGGTATTTGAGTTTGAAAAAGGTGTTTAGTATGGAATATTGACTAGATATAGATGTGAACACTTGGAGCATTTTTCGTTTTCTATCACCTTTATTCTAGTGTGTTCATATGTTGCACACAAGTAGTCACTCTTTTTAAAATGATCAAACCCTATATCCCTCAACCTTGGAGTGATTTTGTAAAAAAAGGGTTTGTGGGCACATGGTGTCAAGTTTCCCTAAGGACCCCTCTATAAATGGGCACTACATACATAACCAATACTCTAAATAAGGCCTTAAACTTATGTAGTTTTCCCCTATGTATTTTCTTGTGTGTGCATGATGATGCAATGTATGATATGAAAGTACATAGAGTGACCTATGTTGTAACCTATAAAATATGGCTCATGGGATGATCCTTCAATGATTTAGACTCATAGGGATATTATTTCTATGCCTAGTATGGAAATATGGATGAATAGGGTATATTTACTGACTTAAATTCTTGATTTAATGCTCTTGGTAAGTAACCTTGTGAGTTCCTAGTATTTTCTAGGTCTTTTGTACATGTGGAATGAATGAGGGTTGATCTTGTATGAACACCAATTCCTTTTTAAATTATCTTACACTAAAACATTTAGGTTGAACTTTATAATACATTTCATTTGTAAATTATATGATTTTTAGGCATTGAGAACTTATTTTAAAGATGGATACTAGTGTCGACATAGGTATCTAGTTAGGATGAAAGTGTCTATGAAGCTATAAAATAAGTATAGGTCACAAAATATTAGAAAAGGTTGATTTTTTGGTTAATATCATTTTACATAATATATAACGTCTAGTCATTAGAATAATAATCGATATACTAAGATATTGTGAATTTGATATTTTTGGTAGCAGGAAGGTCTTATAGATAAAGGGTAAAAAAATGATAGGTATTTTCCAAGTGTACAAGATTGAGGTGTTATATAGTTTAGATTTAGTGTCTACACTTCTCTACATTTGACTCATTATCTTCTACATTATTCTATATTGATGTACATGTGTATATATGCTTTTACATTGACCATTATTTATCTCCTATCTTTACTTTAGTTATGTTTAATTTACTATCCTTTGCCTTTTAATTATTTATCCTGATTTAGACATTCATGATAACTATCATATGATGACACATACTTTAAAACTATTTGACTTTAGAGAAAATTATTATATGCATGCCCTATCTCAATGCAATATTTTATTTGCCAACCCCTCCATATTGTTTATATAAGCTTATTATTATTATGACATACATGGAATTTACATGATCACACATATTATTTACCTAGATATCTTTGTGAAATTTTCATACACACTAATTCTTTCTCATATTTCAAACACATCTTCATATCTCCATATGCTCTTTTGAGACACAAATTGTGATTCATATATATAGTGGAGGCATATTGCTTATCTTTAATTTCTTTAGACCACTTTACTATTACATTTAGTGCAAACTATGTGTTGACATATGTTGTGTATTGTTAATAGCCATTAAACTATTCTATTTTCAAAGTGTTTCCACTTGGACTTGCTTCATTAGATAGATTTTTTATTTGATTAAAAACACTCAAAAAAATTAGAAAATTAAAAAAATATATATTTGAAAAATACAAAACCAAGACCTATGCATGAAATGAGTTTCTAGTATACATGATTAATTTATGTTATTTTTCATATACATGGAATATTACATATTCATTTTCTACACACATGATTTTCACGATTTATATGAGTGGGATACAAGATATATAAGTTACATACAATGCATGTACATATGGATGTGTGAAATTATTTACACATATGGGAATCCTTTCTACTTTGGGGGTATGCCTACACTATAAGAATATTTTCACACTTATTTAGTTATATATTTATATAATGATCCATTTATCAAAGTACACCATTATACACAACTTAATATTTCTCTTACTTTATAGAGTGCTATTTCCTATGTGTATTTTAATTTCCTATATTAGATGACAATGTTGACTGATTATGTGGAATAAAGTTTCTTGTTCCAAGTGTGATTAATTCTAATTATTATTATATTGTGTGATCAATGGTGTATGTTATATTTTGTATTTTTTGGTTGAATTGATTGTTATTTTTCACATTATGCATCATTTGTGTTATAGGTTACTCTTGTTCATGTCTTAACCACATTATTTGTATTGGGTTAGTGTCAAGTCATGTATTGAGTGCTTATGTGCTTAATGATTGTGATAATATGTGCATTAATGTGTGGATACATATATATCTATTTTTATATTTGTGTGATGATTTATATCACACATAATTATTTTGTGAGTAATTATTTCTTCATGATTATGATATTATATGTGTATGTGTGTGTGGATACATATATGGTAATTTTTTGAGCTTGATGTTGTGATTTATATCACACATACTTATTTTATGTGTAATTACATGATTTATATCATGAATTTTTTTTATGCTTATTTATACATGACTAATTGATAGATATACTTAACATGACACTTATATGACTAATTCCTTAGATTATATGTTTCACACATACTTGAATGATCAAATATCTATATGATGACATATACTATCATGTTTGTAAATGTACTTTACATAATAAATTTTTATATATAACACATGGTGTGTAAAACTATTTATTTTTCCATTAGTGATTTACAAGATTCATCTCTCATATAAAAATGAGGCACATAATGTGCTTGTTTTAGAGTTTTTATCTATGACGAATAGGTAATTCATACTTTGGGTTAAATTATATGACTTGGATGGGAAAAGTTAGATAGATTGAGGCATACATTTTTAATTATTCATAATTTTATATAAAATTTGGGATAATATATGGCATTTAAATATATTATATGGGTTTTCTCTAATAGATTTATCATATTTATTATATTGATTAAATTGAGTGACATACTATGACAATATGCCATACAAATAATGTTATTCTATATAGAAGGATCAAATTTGGGGCATGAGTTTTTTCCATGCAAACACTTTTATATGTGATGGATTGATGGATAATGATGGTACTATGTATGTAATTTGGATCTAAATTACATTTTCAAGAATTGATTCAGAGTTTCAATTTACATACGAACCTATTTTAGGGCTCCACCTTTACATACAAACACATTTTGTGGTTCCACCTTGTGTATTACCCTATTTTTTATTTTAAAAAAATTAATAGTAAAAAAATTTAAAGATTATTTAGATTCTAATATATGAAATTTAATCATAAATATGAATGCAAAGTATGATTAATTAAAATTTAATAATAAGTGTCATATGCTAAATTTATTAAGTACAATCAAGAATATAATACATAACATTTTATAGTTTCTAGTTGAATTTAGTAGGTATATCAAATTTGAAAATAAGATAAAATAGGCTTGTGATAATTTAAGTTTGGGAACATAGTCTACATATATATATCTAGATAAGTATACGTTCCATGGACAAATATATAGTTTAACCTTGTCTTTTAACTATGGATTTACCTGATTAGAAATCGAAAAAATATAATTGATCTATAAATTATAGTTGTGTCTACTGAGACGGTTGAGACATTTTGATTTTTATAATGTCATGCATGAACCTCTAATTTAATTTTCTTTACCTTGGAAACCCTATGTGTACTTGTGATAGCTATAAACCTATAAATATAAGGGGAAGTGTAATGGTTTGAGTTGACCCAAATTACCCTTATTGATAATTGACCACTATCTACATATTTAAATACTATGAGGATGGAATCAAGCTATACATAGTTCTCTAACCTAGTGTCATTGTGAAATTATGTTCCTTCACTATATTAATGTAGCTAGTAATTTGACTTTGAAACTTGACAATTTTTTAACTTGACTTGATTTAAAATGCTTTAGACTTGGATTTTGACTACTCTTAGTGACTTATATTTATTTTTTAACAATTGAGTAGATTTTATAGATGTGTAATAGTGTATAAAAAGTCTATAATTAATTCCATTTGATTTATACTTATAAGTGTCCAATTGAATGATTTAATTTACCTAACTTGTGAAACTTACAGGATGAACCATATGGATATTTCATACTTTTAAAACTAGAAATTAAATGGCACAAGGATAAGGTCACACTAAGTGGATAGGTATATAATAGTGGATTTGTCTACATATGTAGACCTATAAAAGTAAGAATAACTAGCATGAGGCTAGGAGTAGTCTAAAAGTGATATGAAATGGTTTGATCAATAAATTAGGTTATTACTATGTTGTAGTGATAGTGAACAAAGGGGTCAAGCCCATGTGTAGATAAATAAATATAGGAATCATGAATAAGATTCATATTTTTAGCACAATTCATGTGTTTTAAGATATGTCAAGAATTAATATTTTCAAGTACCTATGACTAGATTTGGGAATCTATATCCCCCCCATACCATAGTAATGAAATTACTAGAGTAAAGGATAAATATGTATCTAAGTGTGTATAATAAACTTTTTATTTTCATTAATAAATATAATTTACGAAGGAAAGTCAATTGGAATACCCTACAACAACACATGAAGTAGTTAATATCCATATTTGGAATTTGAAAATTTGAACTTTGAAATTTGAAAATGAATGGAGAGAAAGGAAGGATTAAACCTATGGGGAGATGAAACTAAATGTCCATGTAACTTATAAAATATGATGATTCCATATTGAATAATTGGATAAATTTTCCCTTTTGTCAAAACACACGGAGAGATGGTTCTTAATGTTGAACCATTGGTGAATTTTGTGAGTGATCAATTCCCAATTTTGAATTACCAATCAATCCCTTGAGTTGGAAAGATGCATGATATAAATCTAAATAATGGGAAAAATTAATCAATTTCCTAATAAAAAATAATATGCAACCATGATGGTTTTAATAGAAGTGATTCCAAGGCTGTTGAGTGTCACTAGAGTTGAACACACATCACTTATAACAAAAGGTGGAAATACAAAATGGGTTAGCTTGAAGTGATGCCAAATCCATTGAGTGTATCTAAATTTGAATGTACATGAATCATAATAGAATAAATCACATTATTGTACATGGATATATATTCTATTTTTTTGATAAAAATAGAATGAAGAATATCCATACCTCCATCATGACTACAGTACCAATAAATTTGAAGTGAAATGTAAAATAAATTTGTAAACTATTTTATAATGCATATGCACATGAATCAATATCATGAATTTTAAATTTAAAAAATTCATATATGTGAATGAACCAACATCATTCCTCCTTATCTATGCCAAATAATACATAAAACCATACATTTATATGCTGAACTATAATTGTATGTGCAACATGTAGTTTATGTTTGTGTAATTATTTTGAATATGCCCATGCATATAAATCTAATTGTAAATGAATTTATACTCAAGTATTTATAAAGTGAGTGAATATTTATTTCATATTCCCCCATAATATATATCATTGTGAAAATATCTATCATGTATCTAATTCATGAATTAATTTATTTATATCTTTGAAACTTGTATTTTGCCATAAAATCTACTTTTGTTCTCATATAGGCTTGAATCCCTAAGACAAGCACACTATAATGAACCTATTTTTAGATGGGGGATGTAGCATGTAAATCAATAATAAAAAAATAATAATTAATTATATCATGTGATAAATATATAATCATTTCAACATGTGGAGAGTATGTTATCATTATCTATTGTATGAAAAACATGTAATGCGAGGCATATAAGTGTCATGTCTATATAGATATAACATTGAGGCATAAAATAAATTTAACATATATAAATAAGAATACATATTAATATTGCATTATATGGATGAAGGAACCATTAATAAAGAACAAAAAGTATAAACAAGCACAACACACAATGCCACACAATGCCACAAAAGGCTAAGGGATGTATATACTGGAAATTAACATATCACAAAAAATAATCCCAAGGGAAAAAAATAAAAGACTTAAAAATGTTTCACACACAAGGATGAGTGCAAATTCATGATAATCAAGTCATTCTAACCTATCATGTAATAAATTTACAACATCGAAAGAACATGGAATAAGTGAAAACTAGTATACACAATCTATTTATATCAATGTCACATCATATCAAAGTAACATATCCATGTAGCACAATTTTAGTTATTAGTAACTATAAATACACTTGTAATATATTCATATAAACATGGGAGAGAGGTCATAGATAGATATAACTTTCAATTATGTAACATGTAGAATAAGATGCCCCAAAGATAGGCATGGCCATTATGTATAAGAGAGTCCAACATCTAAGAATTCATGTATATTATGTATGGCCTACATCAAACTCATATAACTCATGAAATTCATGTGTGTATGGAAAATACTATCTATCTATCAAACATGTGATAAATAACTTATGTAAAGAAGAAAACTAGTAACTAATGTCATGATCAAGTCCCGATTTTTGATTTTTTGGGAATATTTTGAATATTTTTATTTTTTAAATATTTAAATATTTTATTTTATTTTATTTTTATATTTAAATATTTAAGTTTTTTTGAAAAAATTATTTCTTGTTATTTTTTAATTAATGAGTATATAAAAGGAAAAGTAGAAAGGCTTAGAAAACACAAGAATGGGAGGGATCTAAATCATCGAAAACATGTGTCAAGGCATAATGTGTACTAGATGTGATAGCATGGTAATGTGCAAAAAGTGAAAGAAATAAATATGCACCCAAATTTATACATGAATTGTAAAAATATATATAAATAGAATATGTAGATATAAGGATCTTGCCCCCATTGAGGAAGAATAAATATGTGCTCATTTAGTTTATATAAGAGTATGAAATCATGTAAGCTCAAATGGATCAAAAGTATGCGTAGATAGTTAATATGAAAGAATGAGCAAGTAACATGCCGAAAAACATGTGAATTAGAATAATTGAAATAAAATCATCACAAATGTTTTTATTAGGATAGAAAATCAGAAGGCAAGGGACAAATAAATTAAAGCAAGGGGCTAGAATAAAGGTCTATGTAAATGCATATAAACATGTGTGTGCTAAGAAAGGAGAATAAAGTTGATAAATAATCAAAATACATGAGGAATGTTTGTACAATATAAAATACTAAATCTAATCAATGATTTGAGTAATAGGATGTTCCCATGTATTTTCTATGTAACCTATGTAATCACATGCTAAATTTTGCATTAAGCCACCAATTTATATGGGATATTGCTATGCAGGTCTTGTGTCATCAGGAGTATCATACCACTATTTTTATTAATAATAATAATAATAATAATAATAATAATAATAATAATAATAATAATAATAATACTATTATTATTATTATTATTATTATTGTTCATCCTAAAAATGTGATATAAGACTCTTATCATCTTTTACATATGTATATATAGAAATAGCCATGCCATATTATGTTATTAAACATTTTGATTTATTTTGCTTTGCCATATGTGTTTTATCATGTACTTATACTATGCAAATATTAACTATCCTTTTTTTAATATTACACACACACACACACACACACACACACACACACACACACACACACACACACACACACACACACACACACACACACACACACACACACACACACACACACACACACACACACACACACACACACACACACACACACACACACACACACACACACACACACACACACACACACACACACACACACACACACACACACACACACACACACACACACACACACACACACACACACACACACACACACACACACACACACACACACACACACACACACACACACACACACACACACACGTGCATGTGCATACGTGTGCACACATGTGCATGTGCATGCATGCACGCGCGCACACACACACACACATGTTCTATTTCTATAAATATGTTATATATTATGAGATGGAAATGACTTTGCATTCATGATAAAATGTAATTTAGTCATGATTATTACCATGTTTTGACCCCTTTACTCTCAACCATTATCTTCCTAGTTTGACATTATATTGATCAAATTTAGGGTCAATATGAAACATAACATAAAAAAATTTGAGTCTAAATGTTATTAAAAAATAAATAAACCTAATTCAATATTCAGGCCCAATAATATTACCCAAATGTTAGTTATCATACTGAAGATATTATAGAAGTGTCATGATGCATACATTGAGAAATCCTTTCATAAGGATGTTTTCTTGTGTATCTTGAGTTTGATTTTGTAAATTCCATTTTAATGATTTTTTTTATGATTTTTAAAAAATTCCATTTGTAATCTTTACTTATTTAACTATTTCCTTTGTAATTATTCATGAAGCAACATTTATTTTTCTTCCTGTTCCTTTTATAACCTTTTTAGTTCTAGTTTTTCCTTTTGTAATTATCAAATTTTTTGCCTTTTAACCTTTATTGTTATAATGTTTTTTATTTTGTATCCTTTCTTTGTCTATTTTTTCCTTTTTAACCTTTATTTATCTAATTTTGACATTTGAAACCTTCTTTTTTCTAATTTTTATTTTAAAATCATTCGTTTTAAATTTATTCTTTTGATAATTTGTCCTTTTCCAATTTTTCCCTTTGTAATGTTTAATTTTTTAACTATTTAATTTTTTCTACTTCCACTTGTTCCTTATAAGGTACAACATTAACTATAGGAGGTAGTGGTTTAAGAGATGCATCTAGTCTAAGATCACCACTATAAATTATACTTTGTATTTTGGTATTCAAAGCCATAAAATTATATGTATTATATCCATGCATTTTATCATATGAATAATATTATTTTGATTTCCTTATAGGATGTGTAGGATATAAATTACTAAACTTCAATTTAAGAACATATTTTATTATTTCACTTGGTTACTTGTGTAAAATCCTTGAACCATTAGCTCTAAATGAATGTTTCTTATAAACCCATACTTAAGATGATATATTTTGAGGCACAATATTCTTGAATGTATAGGTAGATATATAAGTAACACCAACATGCTAAGGATTTTTGTTATATGAAATATTTTCCTCAAGTAATGTAATCTTTGAATTTGTTTGATTTTTTAATACATGTACGGAATCCCTTATTATAATAATTTTATATGTAATTGATTCAAAAACAAAAACCTTAGTAAATTATGGTTGAATATTTAAACAAGAACCATAAATAATATGTGTGAGTGGTGGAGGGGGTTGAGGAAGGATAGGTTGGTTATCTTAATTATTCACTATAGACATATAATATGTATTATAATTAATTAAAACTTTAATTTTAGTGTGCATTATAATTCTTCAAATTATTTCATGATTATGAAAGATATTGAATATCTTTGGCCAACATCATGCAATTAAAATAATCATTACTTGAATCAGAAAGTATACACCATAAATAGCTAATATATCCATGTTTTGATTTTAAAAATTTGAAATTGTAAAATGAAATTAAGGGTATACTAGGTATGGTGTGTTTTATTTTTATACTCTTAGATATATTAATTCTATTAAAAATAGTGGATAAGCTCTAAATAGACACTAACTATGAAGGGTTCCACCATCCCATGGTCTCACTATCCCATCTTTGAGGTACATTGAGATTAAATTCAAGACCTAGCCACTTATTTGTGTACTATAGAACCAAATGGTTGAAGGGCTCCCTATGGATAATAAACAAAACCATATATGCTTATAATATAATTATTAGGTAAATGGAAGCTAAAGTCTATATATTGAGCTATAAGTTTTTAAATAGGTTTTAGATACTTTGATTCTATTAATGTCTTATAGGAACCTTTATTTTCCTTCTCCTTCCCTTGGAAGACCTAGTGTTTTAGTGAATTTTAGCTTATATTTCAGAAAGAGGAAGAAGAAGAAACTAAACATGGTTATGGTTGAAAAAATATTTGGTTATGCATAAATTTTAATAATATGATTATTAATAACACCTCTTTGGCTTTTTGGGATGACCTGTAAATAAGATAACACTAAATCAAATGCTTGGTTAGATAGATGGCTGAGTGGATTACCTACCACTAGATAGATTCCAAAAGAAAGAACTTATTTGGGGGTTTTCAATCCACACATTTTAAATAATTAATTTTATAAATAGAGTAAAAAATAATTGAATCAATAATTAAAAGGTACTAAAATTGACTACAAGAGATGATTGGTAAATAAATAGACTATAAATGACTAATATGGTGATAAGCAAGTCAATACTAGTGATAAATGACTTAGGTCTATTCTAAAAAATTAGGAAGGAATCTATGAATAGATAAGGACATAAAAAATTAGGTTTCATTGAGTGTAAAAGGGTGAAAATAAATTGATGTTATTTTCTACCATAGTGACCATCGATGGTTGATGTAATCATCAACGATCTAGCTAAGTATTGGTGGTTGGGAAAATCATTAACGGTTGAAGAAACCATCAGTGGTTACTATGTGTAGGTATAGGTTGTTAAATGGTTAGATTTATGGGATCACAATTTTTAATTCCAAGAGATGGGTTAGTGTTGGGTCAAGTACAAAAGACAAATAAAGTAATTGAATACTAGAAAATAAATACTTAGCTTACATAAGGCTGATTAGGTGGGTGCTTGAGGCACTTGACTCATTGGTGGATTCTAATAGGATTTTGGTAGAGTAATGGTACTTAAAACTCTGTCAAAGTAGTGGTGGCATGTTGTCTTTTTGGCATGATAGTTAGATCGCTAGATTATTGATGATAATTAACCAAGAAAATGATAGAACTCTAGATGTACAAGCTCTTGATAAAAAAAATTGATGGGTTTTGCCTCTCTACTCCTCTCTTCTTATAGGCAAGGCAAGAGAGTTGAAATAAGATGTTAATTGGGCCTTCTAATTATAACTCACATATGCAATATCTTGCATGGAGATTTAGATGAGTTATTTTTAGGAAATTAAGGTGGGTGGATTGTATGTTGGTGGTCGAGGAGGTGCACCCTGACCATCAATGGTTAGGGTGATTATTGATGGTCATCCTAATTTTCAATGGTCAAAGGTAAAGTTAAAAAAGTTGGTAAAAGGTAGGTTAAATTTAGTTGACAAAATTGACCATGGGTTAGGCTCAGTTAGGGGTTGGAGGGTCAAATTGATCCCAAGGGGGTCCTAGGGGAATTTCAACATTCAAAATCATAGTGTGAAGATTTTTGGTGTCTATATTTTACCCCATTTTGTTATGTGGCTTTGAATTAATAAGGTGTAAAAAAAATGGATTTTTAGTCGAAGGTAGAATTTCTCTAAATATGGGAGGAGGTGTTCCCCATCAAACTAGGAGGTGATGAGGTCAAATAGAATCAAGTTTAGGTTTGATAAGGTAGATGAAGGTGATGATGATAGGTTAGGAAATAAATCACAAACAATTGTAAAAGGTGAAATAAAAATTATGGTAGCTAAGATCATATATTGACTAAGTTGCCATAGTTGGTAGAAATAAAGGTTGATCCTAGGAGGATAAGTAACAAGTAGACCACATAATCACATTTAATCATGGTAGTAAGGTATAATCATAAATGCAAGTCTCCTAAATTATGTTTATGATTCAAGGGGTATCTAAGGTAGGAAGTCTCTCAGTGATAACATAAATAGGTCAAGTTTCATGGGTATTTGAGGTAGGAATTTTTCTTGAGAAGACATAAGTAGATCTAGTATGCATGAGGTGGTGTAGGTTCAAAAACTAGTCAATATGGTAATGTTGTCACTATGGTCAAAAGTCTAGGTAGAAGGCATCATAAAATGCACACTAGTTGGGCCAAAATAGACCAATGGTAAGGTGATGAGGTGGTCAAGGTAAGTGGAAAAGCTAGTCTCCATGGGTGGGTGAGTGATTTGGTTCTACTGATAAAAAAGGGTCTACTTAGGGGAGATCAAAAATATGAACCTCTTTATCATTGATGGTTAAGGTACTCAAGGAAGACCATCGATAATCACCCTGACCATTGATGGTTAGGGTGTAAACCCTAAAAGGTCATGGGTTAAAAGTAAAAAGTGAATGTTATTTAACTCATTTTAAATTTTAACTATGATCCTATAGAATTTAGTAATTTGGGTGAAAGGATGGTTGACAATGACTACTGAGGAAAAGTTGACTATTACCTAAGGTATAGAGTGGACTAAGTAGACCAGTGAGGATGTAGGTAGAATGTAAGCATGGATAAGGATAAGTAGATCTATAAGTGACTCCATGATGGTGGTCATGAAATGAGGTAGGGGATTCTTGTAAAATTGGTATCTTAGTTTGAGTTTCTCAATTATATTGGAGTTTAAGGGTAGTGGATTAAATTTTTAGGTTTAGATGGTTATTCCCTAGTTAGGGTTTAGGGTTTTTGAGTGAAAGTAACAAGGGATTCCCAAATTAGGGTGGGTTATTTCTAGGTATGGGTAGGAGAGGGATAAAATTGAGGTTTAATATTGGGTTAGGGGTTTATGGTTGTATGTTAGGGTAGAAAAGGGTTTGGGTGTTCCAGTCATGAAATAGCCACACTAATCATCAATGGTTGATCTTGATTATTGATGATCGATATTAGTAAAATGATGGATACCTGACCATCAATGGTCACTACTACCACCATTGGTGGAGCTAACTAAGTTTTAATTGAATGTGTATAAGGTGTATTGGTTTAGGTTTGGTGGGATATGGTGTTAGATTTATAGATGGTTGGTGTTAGAATTGTTAAAATAGGCTAAGGGTAGGTAGGATAGTGAATGGTAGATGTAACTAAGTTGTGTCTCTAAATAAATGTTTGTAAGCCCAAGAGTAGATAGAGATGTGTGACTAAGTACCACTCATCTTTGTAAATATCCACTAGGGGATGATCCCTATAGACTAGGCTTATATCAAAGAATTTAGACTAGGAATGATGAGGCATTCTTAGCATGTGCCTTAGGATGAATCCATTATCATAATGCTCATCAGGAGATGAGATATAGTTATGAATAGCTTCTTGATATTGATCAATGAGATGATATTTTTAGAGGATGTGCATTGGATCACATAGCTACCTCTATGTGGTGATTTGATCTATCACATAGTGAGAGGAGTAAGAAGATCACATTGAGCTAATATATAGAGGTGATAGTGATCAGGTTAGATGTCATGCTAGGGGTTTTAGCTATAGCGTGGTATATAAAATTGTGATAGGTGAGAGGAGACTCATAACTATGATTATCATGGTTGACTCATGTTTTTATCTTCCTAACTTGAGTAGTGGGAGGTTCTCATAATTACTATTTATAGTGTTGGTTTAGATTTTACTAGGGAGGATAGTACTTGGCTAGGTACCTATTCTTTTGGTAGATATACACAAAGAGTTTTGGGGATTTAGGGCCCAAGGGAGTTAAAACATTAGTGTTGGTCTTGTTCTACACTAATAGGCCTATGAGCACATCTGGGTGCTAAGGCCAATGGTGATATCATAAATGGGATATACCTAGATAGATTTATCAATTAGATTTATGTAGTGGAGAGGTGACTTCACCAGCACATGTGTATGAGGAATCACACATGATGTTGATTGGTTCAAGGATGTACTGGGTGCACTGGTGATTAGGGACATTACCTAGAGACCATACATTTAGTTTCCAAAATGGCCTGGCTATAGGAAGTAGACACTCTCCCTATAGAGTTATAAATGGATATTCAATTGGTGGGATGGGGAGGTATAGCTTATCCCCTTTGATAGGGTGCATAGATAGTTCAACTTGGTTCAAGGTATTCTTGGCACGTTCCTTAAATATAGGTGTAAGGACTTAGAGATTGTATTACCTAAGACACATATTATACTAAATTTTCTAGATCATGAGGAACTACCATCTAGGCCACATATAGATGATGCTAGATTTGTATATGGGTATATGGCATGGTACCAAGATTTTCATATGGCTATAGACTTTGGTGATGGCAATGGTGTTAAGGGGTTGATGGCTATGGACCTAACTAGGAGAGGAGGCCAAAGGGTATAGGTATGAGTGGATGGCCCTAATGGTTAGCTAAGAGTAGGATTAGGTACTACACATACATAGGTCATAACACTATAGGGGTAAGTGACCGCCTTTTAGGGTTATATTATTACACTACAAGTATAATTAGCCACTATGACAAGTGAGAGGGATAGGGCTAGGGATACACTAGTCTAGGTCACCCAGGATTAAGATGCTCTGAGATAGGGTAGTGGATAATTAGAACTAGTAGTTCTAATAAGGACCATTGATATGCAGAGGTATATAGCCACACTATAGGAGTTATAGTACATATGAGGTGATAGTTGTCACTCACTACATAATAAAGCCCTAATGGGGAAAGTATAGAGGTAGATTGGTAGGTGGTTCCAGTGTGGTGACACCAATTTATTAGGATACATCTATATCTAGATAGAGAGGTGAATTTGGGCGATAGGTAGGTACTATAGAGGGGAAAAAACCAAAATCTAGTGATACTCTAGGAAATAATGGTTTCTGTAGGCATCGACATGAGATAGCTTAGATCTATATATGTGCCTATATATTGTTGTCTATTATTTTGATTCTAGTTTATGAGTTGATGTAGGGAGATGTATAATTTGAGAGAGAGAGAGACATTTGTATACATTATGATGTTATTTGACTCAAGATATATATATATATATATATATATATATATATATATATATATATATATATATATATATATATATATATGATCTTCTCTTATCACTTATGCTCATGGGTTATGATTTGAATTGATGTTTAATGCTTATGATGTGGTTTTTATATTATGTATGGATTATGCTAATGTTATGTCCTCTAGACACTAATGTATACTTAGATAGCTAGGTATGAGATGGATTTAATTTATAATTATGGTTATGAAATTCTAAATTTTAATGAGTATATGCTTCATTATTTATATTTAGACATGTCGCTGAAAATGATTTTTTACTTTATTGTTCATGGATGCTACAATGCTATTATTCTTGTTATGGTTATTATTTACTATTATGCATTTACTTATGACACATGCACATATGCATGTGATGATTATGTTTGTTGTTATTTTGTTTAGGGTAAATCACATGAGGCAAGTTAACTAACAACACTAGATGGGAGACAAAAAAATATAATCAAGAGATAAATAATGTAATGATAGGAAGAGGGCATGATGATTCTTGTTTGAAAATGACTAGAACAAAACCAAAGTTGGATTATCTTAATGAACATAATCCCTTTTAATGTTTCATATTAGCATTCATTAGTTGGTTAAAAAGGTATCTTAACCACATAATGTCAAGTAAGTTAAAAATCCCTTGCTTATAGTGTGTAAAGGAGAGATAGATGAAATGGAACCTTCTTGTGAGACTAGAATTCATATTTTGTATGTATCCAAAGAGCTAGTATAAACAATTCTATGACATATAAAGTGTAGAGTGATTGATGTGGGAAGTCTACTTGTGGAAATAAATTGTAGATTCCACCTTATTTTGTTGTGTGAGAGTTTATTATAGCTTTCAAAATTAGTTTTATTTATTATGATTTGCATAATTGGTATTTTTCTTTGTTTCTATATATGGGAAGTTGATCAATGCAGGAAGGTTCCAGGAAATTTTTATGCTTTTGATAAATACTTTACTCAACCATCCTTTGAGGGAGTGGTCTATATTTGTGTGCTTTGTTTAATGTTTTTCATAGTTGTATTTCAAGTGAGCAGTCGACATTATGTTTGGAAATTTAAAATAAATTTTCAATAGCTATCATTCAAAGGGAGTAGTTTGTGAATGTTAGGAGTGACCCATGATGGCTAGTGGTTTGGGTTTTTGCTTTTTATTGCTTTGTTTGATTTTGATTGACATAGACTTTCTTAGGATAGATTAAGGGTTCACCTTTACGAAGTAAAAAATAAAATCACAAGAAGGTTGATTAGGTGTAAAGAGTTTTAGTTGAAAATGATCATGGGAATATATCGTGGAAAAGGGAGAAAAAGTACCATGATAATCATGCCATAGGTAGATATATGGTACCCATTGTTCAAGGTTAGGCTATGAATGTGATAGATAATAACATGATCCAATTTTAATAAATTTCCACTAAAATAAGGAGTTGAATATGGTTAAAAGTAAGGGATGATCTTAAGTTAAACAAAAGGTGAACTTGAGACTTCTTAATATAAGAATGAATGTAGATGTAAAGCATTGAGGTGATTAGGTTATAGGTGGCCTTCGATAGAAGATAATTGGTAAGATCCTAATACATACTTCTAGGTTATGATATAGGGTCCAATCTAATTGAATGTAAACTTGTCCCACTTAATTTTCTCCATATTAGTGACATGTTGATTTTCCTTTAGGATAAAATCTTTGATGTTGAATTATCACACTCTAAGGTGTTTGTTATAGGCATGCTTGATACACTCTGGGTAGAAATGGAGATGGTAAGGTTTGTTAAGTGATGCTCATCAAGTAGCTCAAGCTGAGCTAAATAGTGTTTATGATAATCATCTTTAGAAATGATATTTTGAAAAGATATGAAAAAGATGGTATTTAGAATTTGAAATTTAAATTTCCTCCACTCCAAACATAATAGAAAAATGCGAGTTCTGATAAGAGTTTAAATTATAGTGCAATATGCCCATAAGGTGAAGGGGATGTGAAAATGTCAGTCCTAACTAGATGCATTAACTATTTTAGTTAGCATGTTATTAAGAGTTTTTTTAGAAGCCTCAACCTTTTCATTTAATTAAGTATGATAGGGTGAGGATAAGATTAACCTAATTCCAAGTGCATCACATAGACCCTAGAATTATTTGTTCTTAAAGGACTTACTATTATCAGTGATAATCTTAAAAAGAACACCAAAGAGGTAGATGATGTGATGGTTGATAAAGTTGAATATATTTTTTGCTTTGGTCTAGACTAGAGGAATAGCCTCTACCCATTTTGTAAAATATTTGGTCATAGTGATGATATAATGGTGTTGCTATGAAGAATGGGGGTTAATCTCACCAATAAGGTCCAAACCCTATTATGATAAAGGATATAAATTAGTGGAAATGCAAAGAGTATATCTAGGTGCATGATGTAAATTAGCATGTTATTGGCTCTTAATACACTTTTTCACATAATCATAATAGTCTTCATTAAGGGTAGGCCAATAATAGCCTAGCTGAATGATGCATTGAGCTATAGTGAGGCCACTAAAGTGTCTACCACATATACCATCAGACATTTCCTTGATAGAATGTGAGGCTTTGTGAATATGTAGGCAATGAAAGAGGAGCCCATCAAAACTATGTTTGTAAATAATTCATCCCATAATGGTATAACATGAGTTACTCTAGATAAATTCTCTTTAAGCATTCTTAGAGAGGCTAGAAGGAATTATGGAAAGGTTGAGGTTGTCAAAGGTCCATTGATACCAAAGGTTAGTTTGGGTCTCCTCTACATTAAAAATGGTTAGATAATCTAGTTTGAAATAAGAAGGATAGGTAGTTTTGTGGATAAAAATAGATAGGTTAGATTTAGAGTGTGTACATGAGATCTAAGAGGTGAGGGAGGCTATGGTATCAGTGAACTTATTAGCAGATTTTTGGGGTCGATTAGATGTGGTAATGTTCAAATGATGTTAAGAGTTCATCAACTAGTTATTTGTACTATTGTAAAACATCATTATTACACTAGTAAGAGCCATTGCTTTGATTGACCACGAGTTAGGAGTCACCAAAGATGTTGATCATTTTTACTCTTAGGGCTAACATAGTTTGAAGCCCTATGACTAGGGCTTCATACTCAACCATATTGTTGGTACATTTAAAATAAAGGTTGAAGGACAAAGGAAGGGTTTAAACATCAAATGGAATAAGGATGATTCTATCTCCCCCACCATTTTGACACTTTGACATGTCAAATAACATGGTGACTTGATAGGTAAAGTCTGCCTGAGAGAGGGTTGAGATGGATTCATTAGGAAACTCAAGAGGAGGAGGTTGATTTTTTGATAATGGTGTTTTAACCAATTTGTCAATAATTACATGCCCCTTAATTAAATTTTTTTGGAGGACCTTAAGGTCAAAATATAATAAAATCATGAGACATTTGTCCATACATTGGTTTTGTTATGGATTGGAGTGAATATACTTCAATGGGTCAGTATTGATTTTGACATAAGTTTTATGGCTAAGAAGGTAGTGGAAAATTTTGGTGGACATAAAGACTAAATATATTCAAAGGTTCTTGATATGGGTATACCAAGTCTCATACTCTACAAGCATATAATTAATAAAGTAAATGTCTTGCTCTTTGTGTTATTCATCTCGATGAGCAAGCATTGCCCCTAGGGAATGGTCAGTGTCAAATATATAAAGGTAGAAAGTTTGGTAATCCTTGGGAGGGATGAGGATAGGTGGGGTTAAAAGGTACCTTTTCATTGAATCAAAGATCTTTTGACAATCGTTATTCCACTTAAAAAAAACATCCTTCTTTAGAAGGTTATAGAAGGGTTGGCATCGGTCTGAAAGCTATGAGATAAAGTGATGAATGAATTAGAGTTTCCCATATAAAATATGGAATTTCTTAAAGTTGATAGGAGGAAAAATATCAAGGATGGATTCGATCTTGGTGGAAATAACTGATTCTTTGTAGGGATACAATAAAACCTAAGAGCTTTCCTAAAAAGATCCCAAAAATGTACTTCTTAGGTTTAGGAAAACATGGTAATGGATAAGGTACTTAAATATAATATTAAGAATGGCCAAATGGTCCTTTCAAAGTTTGGATTTTCTAAGAAGGTCATCCACATAGTCCTCTACAATCTCATGGATAAGGTCATGGAAGATGGAGGTCATGAAACATTGGTGAGATTCACCAATATTCTTTAATATGAAAGGCATGACTCTGTATCTTAAGGTTCTCCATGGGGTGGTAAAGGTTATCTTATTTTGATCTTTAGGGGAAATTAGGATCTAATTATAACCTGGGAATCCATCCATGAGAGATAACATGTCATGGTCAGCTATAAGATCAACTAGCTAGTTTATACTTAGTAGAGGAAAGTCATCTTTGGGGCAAGTGAGGTTGAGGTCATGAAAGTACACACAAATGCATATTCCCCTTGTGGCTTTGGTGATAGGAATAACATTAAAGACCCATTACATATAGTCAATGGGTTGAATAAAAGTGATATATAGAAGGCATTGAAGCTCTTCTTTAATGAGAGGGGCTATTTAAGGGTTCATGCATCAAAGTTTCTACTTGACAGGCTTGGCATCATAGTGGATGAAGATGTTTTGGGTGGTAATGGTGGGGTCAATTCTAGGTATTTCATTATAATACCAATCAAATGTTATGTTGTAGTCTTGGAGGTAGGAAGGGATGTCTTGATGTTCCTTAGAATTTAGCAATTAGCCATTTTTGAAAATGTAGGGGTTGTTTGAAGTGACCAAGTTGATATCCATGGTGGATTCATTCAACATGGTCTAGGTCTTAGGAAGAATGGATTTTTGTATGGAAGAATCTAGTACATTAAGGTAATTAAGGATGGAATCATCATCCTAGCATTGAACAGTGTTAACAGTAAGATAACTCTTATGATCTCAAGATGGGTCAGAGGGATGGTGACTATTGCCCCTTATTTTTTTATAAGTTAGGAGTTCAAGGCTGATCATGTTGATGAAAAAAATTAGATAGGATGATTTCATCATCCTCATATACACGTGGAGGAGAGGTAAGTGAGTAAGGATTATCTTCCTCAATAATGTTGGTGGTAGGTGGTTTGGTTTACTTCTTGTTGGGTAAAATTAAACTAAGGAAATGTTTCTCATGAGGATTTATAGTTTCAATGGAAATAAATTCATGTGGGCCATGCTCATATCTTTTAAGACCAAATATTATTTAAGCACACCTATAGAAGTATGTTTTGGTGAATCTTGGTTTATCTAGGTAGGAGAAATTAGTGATAAATGGCCAAGGAAAAGAAGATGTAGTAGAAGCACCAAGGGGATTTTCAAGTCCCTCATAGAATAAATGGATTTTATAGTGTGAAGGTCCAAAGGGAATAATGGTTCTAACATTTGGGTCATACCCAGGATGGTGGCTAAGTTTTCCTTACACTTGGGGAGTAGGGAAAACATCAAGGGCTAATAGGTGATATCCTCTAATGAAAGTCAATGAATGTTGATTCTAAAGGGTCTAAGATGGGGATTTTATTGAAGGGTATGGATTAGCTAGTTTATGATTCCTTGGTGGAATAGGATATGATGTCTTATTTTGTGGTTCAAGGTTTGTCTTTGGTTGTTAATGGTGTGTTATAGGGGTGTAAGAGGACATAATTAGGTTGGTAAGTCAAGTTGCACATTGATTAAGGACTCAAGCTAGCTTGGATGGTGATGGATTAGCCTTCATTCTCAAATTTGATGTAATGATGAAGGGTAGAGGGAATACAACCCATGTAATGAATCCAAGGTCATCCTAACAAAACATTGTATTAGAATTCACCTTCCACTATGTAAACAAGTTTGGGGAGAATGTGGGGTCTTAAATGGATATGATGGAAAACCATTCTAAGGGTAGTGGTCATGGTGTCACTAAAGGATTGAAGGATGACCAAGGTTTTTGACATTACATTATCTAAAAGGTTATTTTGGTTATAGGCATAAGAGGGGGTGATGTTGATACTAGATCCCCCATCAATCATGACCCATTTGATGTAGTTTTGGTTGATGTAATCATTAATGAAAAGAGGGGGATCTAGGTCATCTAGATGGATAGAAGGTGTTTCTAAATCATTGAAGGTGATAAGGCCATAAATTTAGAGATCATTAACAAAGGCTACCATAGGCTAAGGGTCTTTAGGTTAGACTTCTATAAATTGTAATGCCTCTATCAATGCTTGGTGATGATGAAGTGAATTAGTAATCAACTAATATAAACTCATCTTCATTAGGGTTTGGTGAAATTGTTTAAGCACCACTCTCCAAATGGACTCAAAGGGGTTGGATTGGGAGGCACCTAAGATAAATACCTTAGGTTTGGGTGAAGGTGAAGATGTTTGGGTAGGGTTTGGTTGGGAAGTGGAAGATGGGTATGTATAAGAGATTGACACTTTGGCCTTCCCCTTATCCTTCTATTGTGTTTTCATGACCACATGAATGGTATGGATAGAGGGAGGACTTGGGATAGGAGATTTGTTTGGTTCATCATCACTCTGAGGTGAGAGTGGAGGAATAGATAGGTTTTGGCTAGTGGTTTTCATCTATTAGATTGGTAATGGTCCCATGGGAGGTTCATCTATTAGTAGATCATCCTCATCATAGAGACAATGTATAATGGTTTGGAGAGCTTCATATTTCTTTTTGTCATGGTCTAGTCTACTATGATAAGATCACACATGGTGGTTGTTATACCATATGGGTTTTGAACTAATAGGGTTGAATGTATTGATAGGGGGTAGGGTCAAGCAAGAAGCTTTTAATAACCTTTGTAAAATTTTAGAGAAAGATTCAACTAAAGCTGGAGAGGGTTTAGGGGTTTTAGTCTTGGTTGGTAAGGTGGAAGTCCTTTTACGATTGGGTATGGTGATGGAGGGTTTTGGTAGTGTAGTGTGTTTGGTTAGTGGTTTTGATTTTGGTAAGGTGGAGGTAAAGAAAGAGGAGGTAGGAGGGTTCAAAATAGGTATCTTGGTCATTAATGGTTTGATGAAAATCGGTGTGTCTAAAAGTGATTGTGCATGTGCAACTAACATCAATGGTTGAGTCCTAGTAGGTAAAATTGCGTTCCTAATCAAAGTAGAGGGATGAGGCCCCAAGATAAAGGGAAATGTAGAGGGAGGTAGGAGTTTGGCTCTCCAGTCTTTTTGTGTTTCTACCCCCTTGGCTGATTTAGGTTGGCACTTGGTTATTGGGTTTGGTGATGTAAGTTCCACCTTCACAAATGGGTATATAAGGATCTTTGTAAGGAAGGTGCCAAGGTTCTTGGTTGGTTTGGTTAGTTTGGTTAGAGAAGGTGATTTGGTTGCTTGGGGTTTGGCTACCTTGGATGGCTAAGGAATTATTGGGTTGGTAAAGGCTTTCATCGATTTGGTTGTTAAGATAGGGGTTTGTATAATAGAAGTGGTGGGTTGGTCTACTAAAGGTGTGGTTATAGGATCTTTCTCAGTGATATAAGGTATCCCTAATTTATTCCATAATTTGTCTTGATCCATGTTAGGGTTGGAGATAAATTCCAATTTTGTCACTAACATAGAGAATGATTTATAAGCTACTTTTATTCCCTAGATAGTAGCCCTGAAAGATAAACCCATATGTTGAGACAAAGGTATTGTAACCTCATCCTTTTCCTCAATCAAAGGATGAAATGGTTGAATGGGTAACTCCCATATGGGAGGTGTATACATGGGGGCTTCCTTGATGGGAATGATATCTAAAAGGGAAGTAAATTACTTGGTGGTTAGGGGAGAAGGTAAAATAGGTGTCTATTCTAGTAAGTTAGTGAAAGGAAGGGTTGATGGATCCACTAACTCAAAAAGTGGAGAAGGAGAAAGGAATTATTCATCAGTTTGGGTCCCCAAAAGAGGATAAGGTAACTCCATTATCTTAATAAAAGGAAAGGGTGAGCAACAGATAGGCTGGGTAGTAGGTTCTTCAACAATGAGAGTACCAAGAACCATGTTAATAGTATGGGCATTCTGAGAGAACTCAACCATGTTTATCTCATTTTTGGTAGGCACATGGTTGGGGAAATGTTGAATAAATATGTCAAGGGCCTATTTTTGAGGTGTGTTTGGGTTATCCACCACAAGATCCCCTTTGTCAATGAGAGATTAAACAATGTTTTTGAAGGTGTTACACTTACTAATGTCATGCCCTACTTCTTGATAGAAAGCATATAGATTTTTCTCATTGTACCAACTAGGTATGGGATGAGAAGAATAAATTTTTTGAGGTGGTTTGATAAGAGTAATTTGGATGATGTTGGCTTTGAATAACTTCTCCAAGATTGAAGCATAAGATTTTCCTAATGGGGTGAATTATTTTTGGTTGTTCTAGCTTTGGTTTCTCATATTTTGCTTTGAATAACTAGAGGAATTTTGTTGGTTGGAATATTATGGAGAATAATCCTTAAGTACAACCATGTTTTTAGTTCCCTTAATTTTGGTCCTAGTTTTGTCTTCATTGTTTGGTTTGGATGAGGAATCCTCATTGGTTTTGTAGGTAGAGTTCTTGTTTTTTAGTTTTACCTTTCCTTTGTCGATGGCTTTGTTATCTAATTTACATGTCATGGTGAAAGATTCATCAAAATTTTATAAAATTTAAACATGAAATGTGGAAGATATGTGCTTGGCACAAGCCCGAGCAAAGAGTTTAATCAATTCAAGTTAGGGAAAGGAAAAGGAAATTTGGTTGATTAAGATACACTAATAAGTTACAAAATCATCAATGGATTCATCATCAAATTACTAGATAGAGGAGAGGTTAGAGATGGAAATATTATTATAGATATTTATTGAGAAGTGATCGAAGAAGTTTGAGCTAGATAGGTGAAGGAAAAGACATAATTCTTGGTTAAGGAGCTATACCAATCCAATGTTAGTTCTGACAAAGACATAGGAAAATTATGGAGGATGGCATAATCATAGACAATAAAATAACATAAGTGACTAAATTCCCTAAGGTGATATTGGGGATCCTCCTTAATTTGAAACTTTGAGAACTTGGGAATTTCCCAATGAGGAAGATACAGTCAGATAGGGACATATGGGTGAATGGGTTAATTATAAATATAATCATATGATAGTATATTGTGAGCTCCATAAATGGATGACTATAAGGTATTCATATTATCAATGAGCATCTTTATCAAGTTTGTTTGGGGTTGTACACCTAGAAGGTTATGGGGTACATATTTTTGTGGAGGTTACGTGATAAACTAATAACTGATAAGGGGTTGAGGAGCCATCACATATTGGTATGTAGACACTAGTGATTGGGTAAAATATATGTAAGGGTAGGTAGATGTAGGTGGTTGGGTAGTAAGTAAAGGTACATGCCCTTATGTGTTAGGGATGTAGCCTAGGTTTGGTACAATGGACACCTACTAAGTACGAGTGGTGGTTAGGTTGGTGACCAAAGGAAGGGTAGTAACCTTTGTGATAATTGGGGGTAAAGTAGAAGGTATAGGCACCACAAAACTTTAAAGTGAGGCATTGGTCAAAGGAAGGTTAGAAATGTTAGTGGTAGGTAATCTCACGGTGAGTGGAGTATAGGTGGCTAGTAGTTGGGTTGGTTATAAGGTAGAGGGGTTGTTGGTAAGAGTGGAAGTTATAAGGGTGTTTTTAGGTTGGTTAGGTTAGTTTTCCATACTAGTATCAAATGGAATATTGGTAGATGAAGAGGCTTCAATAGCTATCAATTGAGTGGTGACCATGGAAATAGAAGTGTTTCCCATGAGGTGGGAAGGCATGCCATAAGGTGGAACCAAAGTAGGGGTACAATGAGGTATAATGTTAAGGTAATGTTGAAGGGCCACATGATTATTATCTAATAATGTGGAAAAGTCTACATCTCCTTAGGGAACTTCTTGAGGGAAAGGAAGACTTATTGAAAGGTGAGGAAAATCTATTAGTTTAGAGATGTAGTTTATGGATCAGGGGGTGGAAGAGGCCAATTGGTTTGGTGATGGGTTTTACTCTGCTAGGTTATTTTTATTGCTAGCAAGTTAGAACCATCCAAGGTAAGGGAGAGAGAATGCACAAATAATCTCACCACTCAAACAAAGAGAAGACCAAAAATTATCAAGAAAATAAATCACACTTTTAAAAGCACATTAAGTCCTAAAGGATATTTTTAGTCTCTCTTTTGGCTTATGCCTCAAGATTTCAAGAAATATGTGAATAAAATTAAGCTAGTAGAACATGTACTAGTTTATGGTTGGTTTTAGGTTATTTAGGTCCTCAGAATGAATCTGTATTGGGAATCAATATGTGGCTTGGTATTGGGGCCTACCCCCTAACTTCACACATGGAATAGATAAGGGTGTTAGGTGCTTAGCGAATACATACTAGTTTTTAGATTTTATACTCAACTAGAGAGTTGAGTTAGTTCTCCCCTTGGTAATGACCTCTAATTAGGATTGCTAGGAAAGGGTACGATGATTGCTAGGTGATTAAATCCTAGTCAAGCCTTGTCTCAAGTTTTTTTGATGTTTAATTGATAAAGTTGGTTTGGTTTAGTCTATGCAACAAAAGTGATGCTATGATAGAATTACTTTGGTTTAAGTTAAAATATGTGAGCTAAATTTATAATCAATTAATGTATTCACTTTATTTTAAACCCAATATAAATTTTAGTTTCATTAAGAGCATAGATAGAAAGAATAACATATAGATGCAAAGAAAATAAACCTAAAGTAAAGACTCAAGGTCCCACTGGGAGTGTAAAAATGTTTTAATGAATTTTAGCCTATATTTTGGAAAGGGGAAGAAGAAGAAACTAAACATGGGTCTGGTTGAAAAAACTATTTGGTTGTGCATGTGTTTAAATTAGATGATTTTGAAAAAAACTCTTCTTTGGTTTGGGAGGATGACATATAAATAATACAACACTAAAGTAAATGGTTAGATAGATAGATGAGTGGATTATCTAGCACTAGATAGATTCTAAAAGCAAGAGCTTTCCTGAGGGTTGTCAATCCACATGTTTTAAATAATTAAGTTTATAAACAAAATAGAAATTACTTGCATCAATATTAAGAAGGTACTAAAATTGAATACAATATATGTTTGATAAATAAATAGACTAGAAATGACTAATACGATGATAAACAAGTCAATACTAGTGCTAAATGACTTGGGTATATTTCAAAAAATTAGGCAGGAGTCTATGAACAACTAGGGACACAAAAAAATAGACTTGGTCAAGCATAAAAGTGTGAAAATAAATTGATATTATTTTGTACCACAGTGACCATTGGTGGTTGATGTGATTATCAATGGTTAAGGTGATGATCGATGGTCATGTTGACCATTGGTGGTTGGGCAGACCATCTATAATTGAGGAAACCATTGATGGTTACTATGTGTAGGTCTAGGTTGGTAAATGGTTAGATTAACAAGATCACAAAGTTGAATTTTTAGATATGGGTTGGTGCTAGGTTGAGTGTAAAGGAAAATAAAGAAATTTAATATTGGAAAATAAATACTTAGCTTGTAGAAGGCTAATCAGGTGGGTGATTGAGGTGGTTGAATCATTGGTGGATTCTAACATGATTTTGGTAGAGTAATGGTACTTGATTCTTTGGTATAGAGGTGGTGACAATTTGGCTCTCTGACATGATGGATAGACCATTAGATTGCTAATGATGATTGACATGCAAAATAAAGGAACTCTAGATGCATATGTTCTTGATAACAATTGTAGATAGGTTTCACCTCCCTATTCCTCTCTTCTTATAGGAAAGACAAGAAAGTTGAAATAAGATGATAATTAGGCCTAATAACTATAAATTTCACATGCAATGTCTTTCACATGGATTTAGATTAGCTATGTATATAAAATCAAGGCAAGTGGTTTTTTTTGTTGGTTGAAGAAGTGCACTTTGACTGTACACAGTCAAGGTGACCATCGATGGTCATCATGACTGCCAGTGGTTGAGGGTGAGGGTAAAAAAGTGAGTAAAAGGTAGGTTAATTAAATCAATAAAAGTCACCATGGGTTAAGCTTATTTAGGGTTTAAAGGATCATATTGGTCTCAAAGGCGTCCTAGGGGAATTTTGACATTCAAAATTGTAGTATGTAAATTTATGGTGTCTACACCTAGGTGTACTTGTGATACCTAAAAAATTACAGAAGATAAGGGGAAGTGTAATGAAATAATATGATCCCAATCACCCTTGTTTATTATTTATTATTTCATACATATCTAGATACCTTGAGGAGGGAATAAATCCAAACTTATTTCTACCACCTTATGTGATTATGAAACTATGTTCCTTCACTATATGCATGCATTTAGTAGTTTAACTTTGACACTTGGTAGTGTTTGATCTTGACTTGATCTTAAATGATTTAGACCTATATTGTGACTACTCTTAGTGATTTATATTTAATTTGGGAAGAAAAGGGTATATTTTATCAATGGGAAATAGTGTTTAGATTGTGTAAATATCTAGGGAGATCTAATGTATAATGAATGACATTTGATAAATATTTAAAAAAATCTAATTGAATAATTTCCTTTAGTAAAATTTAAAAATGTGTTGGATGATCTATATGGATTATTAAAACTTTGGAAACTATTCATTAAACGGTAAGGGGATAAGGTTACACTAAGTGGATAGGTCCATAGTAGCTAAATTATTTGTATAATGTAGACAGGTCCTAGAAATGTAGAAACAACTAGCCTGAGGTTCGAAGAAATATGAAAGTGATATAAACAATTTTAGAAATTAATTGTGTAATTATTATGTACTAGAGATGATGAACAAATTTATTAAACATTTATGGATAATGTATACCTACGCTATAAAAAAATAAACTGGCTTGAAGATAGTAGTAATCTTAAAGTGATATAAATAATTTAAATAATGAATTGGGGAGTTCCTATGTATTAATAATGGTGAAAAAATGGGTTCATTAGTGCCCAAACTTTCAATGAAGTAATTGGACCCTTTTCATATGAAAATTCATAAGTACTCAACCCAAATCTTGTTTTCAATGTTCACTTGTATATCAAGTTAATGGTAAATTGGCAAAGTTATAATCTAGACTTTACTTGGAAAATGTGTCTTTCCCTTAGAATTTTTTAGGATTTTTGTATGTACATAATGTTTGACAAAAATAGGCCTCTAGTTTTTTTGTCTCAAACAAAACATTTGAATACTTATTTCCATTAAACATTTCATCTGCTACAAAAAGTCTAAAGGAATTCATTGTCTTGTCTAAGTCCCATTTGCATTGGGATAAGTGTTTCACAAAAAAATTGAATTGTCATTTCTTTCAAAGATTTATTCCATGGAAAAAAGACCAAAGGGAACTTGAATTTTAGCCATTTTTCTCATACAAAAAGTCAGAAGGGAGCTTACCCTTTGGAAAAAGTGTAAAGGTTTGATTTCTTCAGCTAAACAACTAAGTCCAATTCCTTTGGAAAAAGTATGAGGGTCATTTCTTTTGGACATTTTGTCCATGGTAAGAAATCCGCAGGGCACGTTCCCTTTGAGAAATTCACTCATACAAAAACCCTAACAAAAGTCTTTTGTTTTAGGGAAAATGTCAAGTCCAAATTCCTTTAGTAAAAGTGTAAGCTCAATTTCTCTAGACAAAATGCCAAGTTCAATTTATATAGGGAAATTGTTTTGGACAAAATGTTTGAAACAATTATCCTATTGAAGGAAAAAGGCTAAAAACTCAATTTTTACAAGAAAAGTGTAAAGGTCAATTTCTTCAAGGAAATTATTTGGGATAAAATGTCTAAAATAATTCTCCAAATAAAAAAAGGAATTGGGAGTAGAAGTGTCAAAGGCAAAATCCCTCAACAATTATTGTATAAATTTCTTTTGTAAAGACAAAAATGCTACAAACAAAGATCCTATATACTAGATTTCCAATGATCAAAGTCCCCATATAAGTTTTCTCAAATTATAGGTATGATGGTCTCAAGGATGTCTTTTGATAGGCATATGGACATCAATTTTAGGCCATAGAAAAAAGTCATTAGATTAAAAATATTCTAAGATAGTCATATGAGAATTATATTTATGCCCCATGAAGTGGTCATTTAGTTTCAAACAAAGGTAGATCAAATGATGTTCAATAATATAGAATAAGATGATCAGATGGTGCATGATCGAAGATAAATAAGGCAAAGTAACCCAAGACTAACATAGACATGATAATTTTCAAGTTGGAGGGGCATGATTAAAATTTTGAGCATGTTTTGAAGTTATAATGATGTGAGTGAATAGTTGAAATTTCAATGGGGATCAAGATCTAGTGAGATACTACCACATGGTGTGATAGTGATCAATGCAATAGAGACTATTTACAAGGGACATAGAATGCCTATGGGACTACCAATTAACACAACCTAAAGGTCTAATATAGATAGAATCCAATGATGTTACACCCCTCAAATCATGATTTGATGGAGCATGATTGCTTGCCCAAGCAAGATCTGATGTTAGTCAAATATTTAAAGTAGTTTAAGGTCCTCTAGTTAAATGTTATTCAATTGTCTGAGATCTTCCATGGGAAAGATATTACATGATTACAATATTAAAGTGGGTCACTCCAGTGAAGATATTCAAGTAGCCATGAATCAATAATATTGTCAAGCCATCACCATAAGGTAATGGTATTTTTTTGGTGTGCATAGGAGAATGCAACTATCTAGAAGATCTTGGATTTGACATTGATTAATAAAAAAGCATCTTGAGGTAGTTACACATGAGGATAAAGTTTGTTTAACTACTCAAATGAATATTCTCTTTCCATCTCATGTGGAAGGCATTTCCCACCATGAAATCAAAGGATATGCTCCATGTCATCATCATTTATTGTAGAGGTAATTGTAACAATCATTTTCCTCATACTTACATAGAGATTGTAGGCATGTCAAAGGAATATTTTTTATTTAGGAGATTCTTGGTAGGACTTTGGCACTTGCAGATTTGAAATGGGTAAAATGTAAAAATAAAAGGATTTTCTTCTATTTGAGAGGTTGGTTGGTCATTGTGTTTGTCATTTTGGTCACTATTTTTGGTCTTTGGTTCTTCCTTAGTATAGTCTCTTCCACATTTTATGATCACTACTATGTGCATTTTGACTCTCTTACTAAGGTGGTTGCATTTGTATAACCATTAGTAAGCTCTGATATCATCTCTATATGTCTTCACTATCCAACATGGAGTAAATCCACCATGCTTATTCCCATGGAAACATTTTGAAACACTAATGTGTGTAATATTTTATTAAAAAGTTAATGAAAGTTCTTATGGTTATCTACTATTTTCTATTGATGAAGTGTAGTAATATGTCTTGAAAATCATATTGAACAAATATTTTGTTATATGCTCATTACTAATTGTCATCTTTGGTTTAGATTTAGATTATAAATACCTTTTTGTATTGTATTTGGGAATATGTTGTTGAATAACTTGTTAGGGCACCCTAGGTCTATTGATTAAATAGGAAAAAGGTAGGTTATATTATAGTTTCAATTTATGTTTTAAGATTTCAAGGATCATTTGGGTATTTTCATTTCATTAGCATAAATAAGTGAAAATCACTCCTGGTAGTTTCATTATCTTACATTTAATGTTTTATGCATCTTAATAATAAGTGATGGCATGAATGTTTAAATAATCCTTGCTAATTGAAATCCACCATCACACTACTACACCCTTCCCATTTTTATAATAATATAAATCATCATACCATATTCTACCTTGTAAATACTATGCCATTTGTATATTTTGAGTGTTATTTGTTAGTATATGAATAAATATTGCATAATTATCATGTGTCTACATTTTGTGATTTAAATCCCAACATTACAATATTTTATTCATCCCCTATATTATTTAATATTATTTAAAATGAAGGTTGTAATCATATTCAAATTTGTCTTTCAGTAAGCTATATTTGATCTAGTGTATTTGTCCATTTCATGTGATAACCTCTCCCAGGTGGAGTGTCCAAGTTTGGTTGTGCCCTAGTCAGATGTCGTATTTGTCAAAAATCCCCATGGAGATTGAATTGAAAAATATCTCCACGTGAGCAAGCTACCCCATAGGTCCTCTCACCTTGGTTTAAGTAGAGCCAAAAGTAGCAAGGAGCTAATAATACCCTCTGTCAGTGCCTCATAGTCATTTTATGCATCTTGTTCATTCTAGATGTCAAACCCTCTCCTATCTATAATGACATACTAGAAAGTTCTTCATATTTATTTTCCATTTTCTTCAAGTGTGTAAGGATGAGAATATGATGTGAATAACTACAAACCAAAACTAATCTAGCACTATTGTGAGGGGCTAAGTTAAACTCTTGGTTACTTGTGTTATAAAAGACTCTTGCAAAAAACTACTATCATTCTAAAGTTCTCTGACTATTTTTGCTATAGTGAGACTATCTTGGCCATCAACCCAACATAAATCTACTAGGGGAAATGCTAAGATTTGAGATATTTGATAATTTTACATATGCTAAGTTGGTTGCAAAGATCCAAAATTTGTCATATTTTGAGGTAGTTTTCACTATTTGAACATGAATTTGAAAGTTTCATTATCTTTATTTAATATATCATCACTAGCTTCAACACGATATATTTTTAATATGTATAACTTTAATTTTGTAAATGGTTATATTATATAACTTTGCTTCTAGTGGCGACTCTAAAATATCATCTGGTTTCAAGGAAATATCAATGCCCATCTTCAATATCTTTATCTTTGAGAGTTCTCTTTCTTGCAAAGCTAAAAGGATAGAGATCATCCCTCAAAGGTGACTCATCTAAGAAACTTTTCTTACCCTAAGTTTTCATCAAAGAAAAATAAGACAAGTTTGAATGCATGTTGAATAACTAAGTGTAGATGCTAGATATTGTATGGGCTATCAAAATTATGGTAATCATGAGCTTCTATTTGTTAAAGTTCCTATTATGAAAGATTATGATAATTATTTTGATCATAGATTTTATAATGATTCAAAACCTTAGAGCCCTATTCAGTATCCAACTCCTTCTCAACCAGTTGAATCCCCTCATAAGTTTGATCTTACAAGTCCACCTCATTCACCCCCTCACATCCTTTACCATTTGTTCCTGAACATACCATTGAGCCAATAATGAGGCATAGGGATCAAGATGAGAATGAACATCTTAGATTCATACCAATCAGAATCCTACAAACATGATGGCCAAGGTGGTCATAATGGATAAAATGAAGCTATGTTTAGCTTTGGTTAGCCTTCATAGATGATAGTGAAGGTTTGAGAAGCTTGATTAGAGTAAATTGATCTCTAGGTTGGAGATTTCTATGTTATAGAGCCTATTTCTACATTACAATGTTTTTCAAATATTGTACATTAAAATGTATTATACACTCTAGATTTAGGCCTATCAATTTTGATCACATGGAAGGTTATCCTAATAAAGTCCTAAACGAAGTAAGGAAATGCCTTCCAAATTTCTAAGGTAATAACATAGTAAGTGGTGATAAACACTTGAGAAATTTTCATAATATCGTTAAATATTACGAGGTTGAGTATGAGAATGTGTACATTAAGTTATTTGTGCACATGGTAGAGGAAGATGCTCACAAAATTTTCAATTCCCTTCCCAATGGATGTATTGATTCATGAGAAGAAATTAAAAAAGTTTTTAGAATTCAGTATCATGATATAATTGATTGAAAGTTCATTTTCTTTGAATTTGAAAACGTCATAAAGAACCCTAACAAGTTTATGCAATAATTCCAAACAAAGTTAAACAAATCTATTATATGGTTGCCTAAAAATATTATTTGAGGGATACATATTATGGTTGGAATTTAATTTGGTCATCCAAATTGAGAGCAATATAAAGGCTATGGGTATACCCTTGAACAAGCAGGTTGATGCAAAGGTTGTAGATCTAGAAAAGACACAAACCAAGAAGGTAGACAAACTTTAGGACATTGTTAATACTTTTGCCTCCACTATTAAAGATATGTCCTATAATGTGGATAGAGATGAGAAGGGGCTGCCTCATAGGCCTACACATGATGTTAGAAGTCAAAATAGAGGGGCTATAAAGGAAGTGCCTAAATTGTTACATACCAAGGTAAATCTTATGAGTTATAATTTATACATTGATCAGTGTGACAAGTGATTCCTTCTACATCCCCCATGTGATATAGCTGAACCCAATGATGAAGATGTAGATGATCTTGAATCTATGTTTGATGGTGATGATATGATTATGATGTTAAATTATCAAGAATCCGCATGCAAGGTTTTTACCTTTATGGAAATGATGAATGTTACTACTAAATAATAGTTTTGGAGTGCAGTTAATAAGATGTGTGTCCTAACATATGAATTTTATTGTGATGATAGTATAGCACAAGTAAATGAGTTACACAATCATGATAAATTAAAGATCTAGAGTGTGCTCTAATAGAAGTTTTGGACATCGATGTAGAATTAAATGACTCTATTGGGAATATGTAGATTATTGAGAAACTAGTTGTTCTTGATATTAGGTTTGAAAATGAGGGTGTTGTTTAGGGAATGACATTCAACGAAGATGGGGATATATTTTATGCCCCTAAGGATGTATTATTTCATTTTTATTTCAAGTAGTAATTTGAGTGCAAAAATGACATTGTTGATCTTGATGCACTCTTACTTGCTACTAATTTGATTACAATCAAGAAACATGTTTATTTACTCCTAATGAAGGAGTACAAAAACCTTTTAGTATGGTCTTATTCAGATTTGAAATCATGTAAAGGGGATTTGTTTCAACTTGTCATTTTATCATAGTGTAGAATAAGTAACTTCAATCATGTGAAGAGATTGTTCTACTTCATCTTGGCTACCAAGTTGCTAGAAAAGTTTAAGAAATTAAGGGATGGAAAAAATTTAGAGTCATCAGTCAATGGTGAATATCTAAAACATTTCCTTGATGGAGCTTACAACTATGTACATATTGTATTATGTTTTGTTACTTTGTCCTCTTATTGCTTCATTTCCCCTCTACTTTGGGCCTTGTTTATACAGTTTCACTTCATGTTTTTTTATTTTATGTTTTTTTTTAGATCATTCTAATCTTTTTTTGTTAGTCTACCATGTTTTTTGAGCCTTTATGGAGGTTTTTTCTAAATTTCTAAGCCTTGAGTCTATATCCCAATGTATTGGCACTTGGTCTTACATTTTGGATATCTTTACACACCCTTAGGGGGTATGCATCCCTAGATAAGAGCTAGTGTTAGTGCCCAAAATTTAAAATGAAGTAATTGGGCCCTTCATAAGTGTAAATCCCAAATTCCTTAGCCTAAATCCTATTTTCAATTTTCACTTATATGTCAAGTTCATGTTAAATTGGATAAGTCCTAATTTGGTCTTTATTTTCCAAATGTGTCTTTGCCTTAGAATTTTTTGGTATTTTTCATGAACACAATGTTTTATGGAAATAACTCTTCAATTTTTTTGTCTCAAACAAAAATTTCAAAGGCCTTTTTCTATCAAACATTTAATCCACTACAAAAAGTCTGAAGGAATTCAATGTATTGTCTAAGTGCCATTTAAATTGGTTATGTGTTTTGCATAAAATCTAAAGGGTAATTTCTTTCAAACATTTTGTCTACAAAAAAAGTCTAAATGGCACTTGTCCTTTGGGTTTTTTACCCACACAAAGAGTCTGAAGGGAACTTACCCTTTGGTAAAAGTAAAAATGTCTAATTTCTTCAGCAAAAGAGTTAAGTCCAATTCTAATAGGAAAGGTGTGAGGGTCATTTATTTCAGACATTTTATCCATAAAAAAAATTCCAAAGGGAATATTCCTTTTGGCCATTTTTCCTACACAAAAATCTAGACAAAAGTCCTTTAATTTAGAGAAAATGTCAAGTCAAAATTTCTTTGACAAAAGTGTCAGCTCAATTTCTTCAAATAAAATGCCATGTTTGATTTCTCTAGCGAAATTATTTTAGACAAAATTTCCAAAACAATTACCTTGATCAAGGCAAAAGTTCAAAGACTTAATTTTTACAAGAAAAGTGCAAAGGTTAATTTATTTATGGAAATTATTTTGGAGAAAATGTCTAAAATAATTCTCCTAATAAACAAAGGCCCTGGGAGTATAATTACCAAAGACAAAAGCCTACAAAAATTATTGTGGGATAATTTTGTTGAAGACAAAAATTTTAGAAATAAAGATCCTATAGACCAAATTGTCAATGAGAAAGTCCCCGAGTATTTTTTATTGAATTACAACTATGATGGTCTCATAGACATCTTTTGACAGGCATATGAACATTAACTTTAGGCCATAAAAAGTAACCATTGGTGCTCAAATTTTGTAAGTCCATCATGTGAGCATAAAATTTAGGCTCTATGAAGTATCCATTTTGTTTCTAATGGATGTAAATCCAATGGTGCACTCTAACATAGATTAAGATGATCAGATGGTGTATGATCAAAGATGAATAAGTCAAAGGAACCCAAGACTAACACAGGTGTGAAAAGTGTCAAGCTCATAGGATATGACTAGAATATTTAGTATGCTATGAAGATATACTGATGTTATATTATAGTTGATAGTATAATGGGGCATGAGATCTAGCGAGATGCTACCATATGGTGTGGTAGTGCTCAATATAGTAAACACTATTTGAAATGGACATAGAAATATTATAGGGCTAATAATTGGCACGACCTTCGGTCTGAGTGTAGATAGTAGCCAATGACATTATACCACTTAGATCATGATCCAATAGAGAACATTTTCATGCCCAAGTAAGATCTAGTGGTAATCAAAGAGTTGAACCAGTCCAAGTTCTTCTAGGGAGACATGTTTTGATTTTTTAATCTCTTCTATGGAAAAGATATTTATGGATTACAAGATCAAAGTGAGCCACTCCAAGGAATATATTTTAGTAGCCATGAATAAATAATATTCTCAAGCCATCAAATAAGGTAAGGGGATTTATTTGGTGTGCACAAGAGAAAGGTAGTCATCCAAAAGATCCTAAATTTGTCATTGATTAATAGAAAAGCATCTCTAAGAAATTGCACATGAGGACAAATTCTGTTTAGATCCTTAAATGAATATTATCTTTCCATATTATGTGGAATACATCTCCTACCATGAAATAAAAGGATATGTTCCGTGTCTTCATCATTCTTGTAGAGGCAGTTACAAAAATAATTTTCCTTGAAAGTACATGAAGATTTTAGGCATGACAAAGGAATATTTTATAGATAAGAGCATTTTGGTGGGACTTTGGCATTTTCAAATTTTAAATGGGTAAAAAGTGTATAAATAAAAGGCTTGTCTTCTATTTTAGAGCTTGGTTGGTCATTATGTTGGCTATTATGGTCATTGTTATTGGTCTTTGGTTATTCCTTAGTATAGACTCTTCCACATTTTGGGATCACTGGTATGTGCATTTTGTCTCTCTTACTAAGGTGGTTGTAGTTTTACATCCATTATCAATCTCTAAGAACATATTTATATGTCTCCCCTATCCAACATGGAACAAATCCACCATGCTTCTCCCCATGGTAGAATTTTGAAACACTGATCTGTGTAATATTGTATTATAATGGTAATGAAAGTGCTTATGGTTCTTTGCTATTTTATATTAATGAAGTGTAGTAATATGTCTTGAATTTTTTTTAATTAGATATCTTATTTTATTCTCTTTACTGGTTGTCATCTTGTGTTCATATTTAGATTATAAATCCATTTCTTCATTATATTTGGGAATATGCTATTGAATAACTTGTTATGACACCCTAGATTTATGGATTCAATGGAAAAAGGTAGGTGATATTCCAGTTTCAATGTATGTTCTAGGATTTTAAGGATCATTTAGGTATTTTCATTTCATTGGCACAAATAAGTGAAAAATCACTCTTGGTAGTTCCATTAGCTTTCATTTAAAGTTTTTTGTGTCTTTGGAATAAGTGATGGCATCAAAGTTGAAAGAATCCCTAATGATTGAAATCCACTAGCACACTACCATGCCCTTACCCTTATTATAATCATCTAACTTGTCATACCTTGTCCTTCCCTAAAAATAATATGCACTTTGCATATTTTGAGTACTATTTGTTAGCAAATACATAAGTATTGCATAATTAACATGTGCCTACATTTTGTGGTTTAAATCCCAACATTACAATAAATTATTCATCCCTTATATTTTTAAATATTATTTTGAATGAAGTTTTCAATCAAATTCAAATCTTTTATTCATCCCTTATGTTTTTTATGTACCCTCAAGTATATTTTTTCATTAACTTTTTAATTTTAAATAATTAAATGATCTAGTTTATTTAAGATTTTACATCACAAGTGGACATTGATCTATTCATGTTTTTAATATAATAAATGAGAAATTTGGGGCATAGATATCAACACAAAGTGTGGTTAATCAAATGTACCAAAATTATTCCTTTATCTTTCTAAACTAGAATTTCCAATACTAGATGAAAAATAGGTCAATTTATAGACACTTAAATTTTGTAATAAACACTTTGAAAACAACATATTTAACACATTTCGACATACATAGACTTTACAAACACATTTGAATCTATTAAAAATTTCCCCTATCTATCTACCAACCTATTATTTTGAGTAATCTAAATTACCAACTAGAAATATTCAAGATCACCCTAGTCTATGCAAGAACTTGATTGAATCCTAAGTAAATTCTTTCCATATAAAAAATTATTGATTTTCACTTCATATTGGTAGTAGTTGAACAATTATATTTTTAGTATAGGTATTTGTCTCTATCATTAGTGTCCATAAACAATAAAAAATACATTTAAAATTGGGATGTCTCTATTATATTTTCCTAGATATGTTTCATGGTTCACTCATAGTGTAAAATATCAAAGAGTTAGCTATAAATAAAATTTTATCCTAAGGTCATACTCACTTCTTAACTTAGTCACTTGGGAAGCTTGGTCACTCATTGTACATTGATACATGCATTAACATTATTTTCACACATTATCGCCAATCATACACATAGGAAAACCCCTCAAAAGAGTATCTCTAGGGCCGAGTTTCAATATAAATGTAGGTTAAAGTTGTACAAGGCTAAGTATCAAAATCCAAATATTCAATTTAATTAAAACATGACCATTATGGTGAGCACACACATATAGTTGGGAGAATGAATTATGGTTAGAAAATTATTTATAGTATCAAAACATAGGAAATGTTTAGTTACTTGACAAAGAGTGGTTTTGGATATTCAACCCAAAATTTTAACCCTTTTTCAAGTCTCATTTTGTGTCAAAAATATAGTTTGGGTTTCAAATCAAGGATAAGGAAAACAATGATCAATGTATAATATTTAAGGCAAGTGCATGCATAATAGCTTATAAGACATTTCCATTCCAATAAGATGACCTCTAAATTCCATATTATGCACCATTTGTAATTTAATTTCTACCTTTCTATGTCTAACGTATCCAAGTAGTTGACCCTTAAAGGACCTATTTAAAATAATGTCACCAATGATAACATATTGTTTAAAATTCTTTCATAACTTACACTTGTCGTTAATATTAAAATACTAAGGAATTATCTGATCAAATAACAATTTGTAAATGTTTATATACTATTGCAATGTATTCTCCTAATTATCTATTAAGAAAACCTTTAATCCATATAATATTGGTAGTGATATATTTTTTTAATCATTTAATATTAATTTCATCTATGATTTCAATTGGAATGAGTTACACAACACCATTCATAATTTAATTTTTATAGTTTTTATTTCTAGGAATACTATAAATCTAAAAATTCCCAAAATAAGCAATGAGGGTAATAACCAAATCTTGATAAGGGAGTAGTTTTTGTTCTTTGGTTTGATAGGTACATATAAATTAGTTGATGACTAGTTTGGAGTCATAAGAAAAAAATGTTTTTTTTAAGGGACCATGTGGCAGGTAAACATAAGACTAGATCGTCAAACTCTTATACATTATTGATGAAAGAAAAGCTTAAGTGATATGTTAATGGCATAGCCTATCCTTAGGGGGTGATCAATGTAATACCTACCCTAGAACATGAATAACATTTGGATACATCAAAATACATTATCTAAGATTTTGTCTATCTAGTATGCATAACAAACTCATCTTGGAAAGTGTCACTTATCAAAGTATAATCAAAGGAGTTCTTCCTAGTTAATAAACTATAAGTTTTCCCTTAACACATTTTTGAGGTATAATTTTTAGATCAAATTCCTTGAGTAACATGATCTACTATACTATTCATTCATATATATAAGGCTTAGACATAATGTATCTTAAAGGATCTACCTTTGCAATAACATGAGTTTCCATGTTAAACATGTAAGGTCAAGGTTTTTGTGCTGAAGAAAAATATAATCAAACAAATTTATTCCATTGAGTTGTATTTATTTTCATAATTGGTTAAGGTTCCATTGATGTAATATGTTTCCCACTCTATATGATCATTTCCATATTTTATAATGAGTTTCCTAAATTGTGATTTATGAAAGATAAATATATTAGTAATAGTATCTTGGGAATAATTAGTATCATGACTAGTGTATTTCATAGATATTATTTGATTGTATCAAAAACCTCATTTAAAACATTTATCCCTTTCAAATTTAATATCTTTTCTAAAATTTTTTGATAAGACTTGGGTCTTATTATGTAACTTCAATAAAAACCCTTATATGTCCTACATATTATGTTGTAAACTTCTATATTGTTTTAAATTTATATGTAGAGGCATCTCAAATATAGATTTTAGTTTTTTAGTATCCAACTCAAATTTCCATTTACATATTATAAAACCCAAAAAAGTGTGATATTAAAGGCATATTTTTTAGGATACAATCAAACATTGAATTTTTGAAATATTTCAAATATATTTCAAAATTAATTAAAATGGTCCTCCCATTTTTTTGACTTTCTAAATATGTCATCAACATAATCCTCATTGATGTCAGGCATGCAATCATGATAGATGTTATTCGTGGACCTTTTATAAGTAGTTCCAAAATTTATAAGTCTAAAAGCTATGAAAACATATAAAAATATGACCATGGTGTGTTAAAGTCCATATTATGTTAATCATAATGTTAATTTTTATTTGATTATAACCAATAAAAACCATCCATAAAGGATAACATGTCAATCATTGTGGTGGAGTCAATAATCATTATAAATTCATATATGACCATTGGATTCTACAATAAGCACAATAGTATACAAATAATGGAAGAAGTCAATAGGTCTAATAAATCATGCCTTTATTAAAGACTAAATTTCATATTTGACCAATATGAAAACTTTAGGATGTATATTTTGTAACTTTTACTTAATCAGTTTAATATCTAGGCCAATGATAAGGTTTTGAACTATTACATATGTATAAATTTTGATCATATTTGAATAGTCCCAAGAAAATAACTTAGGAAATTATGTTAACAATATTTTACAGTCATTATCCTCTTTAGGTGAAATTGATTCTCAAAGTAATACAAACTTTGCACATTATTATGTTCTAATTTTGAATTCACTTATTTATTTATTAATTAAAGTATATTATTCCTAAATGTAAGTATATTAGGATAAAAAATAAATATCATCTAGTGGTATGCCTTCTTATATAGGATTAGGTTCACATTTTCCAAAGTAAGTGTGATTACTAGGTTTACAATGAAATCTTGATTTATGATGAAATTTTGGTAAATGAGTTTAGGATCTGACATATAATTATATAGATTTATAATTTTTTTAAACTATTAATGTCAATAATTTAATTTGAGACATTCCAATCAATTAGGTTAGGAAGAATAAGCTCCAAAAACACAACATGAAATTCTTTATTTCTAAGCATTGTACTGGATTTGAAAAAATTAATTTGAAAGTTTTATGTGTGGAAGTTATATGTTTTATAATGACACCTATTTTAAATATGAGACTTAATATGAATTCATAGGAATTATTAATTATTTTCTTAATAATATGTTATTAATCTCTCCCTAATCCATTACCTTTATACCTTATGATTTTGGCACACATATATCCTTTTCCATATTGCTCTAAGTAATACTATGAGATAATATATGATATTAATTTGGTTACTTAGAACTTAATCTCAAATTACCTATTTTTTGTTCATGAATTATTTTATTATCATATGATTGATAATTATCAAATGTGTATATGTTATTTTGTACTAACTAGGTGTGAATCTAATTTTGCTAAGTGTTGATCCATACCAATTGAGTTTTAATTGAATTCATCAACTATCTTGATAGGTTTAGATATTTATGCATATTTTTTTTATTATAAATGATGAAATGAAAATTATTTATGATGTCTGATTGAGGTTTTTTATAGCATGAAATAATAACAACTTTGGGTTCTACCTATTTTTATATTGGAAAGGTGCATCATCACCAAAAATTTTGTGAATGGACACATTTTTATTGAATTTTAAACATTTATGTAATGTAGGTGGATCATTCACTATTTTAATCTAGTATAATCCAATAAAGATGTTGTGGATAAAGTTTTTAGATATTACCTAATATTTTTTGGCTAATGTTTTAGGTCCATTAGTTATGTTTAATATAATTATACCTATGAGAGTTTTCATTTGATTTTTGAATTAGTTAATTATTGTCTTCGATGGGGAAAGATATTAATAATATATGTGTAACGAATTGATACAATTTTCATTATATATTTTTAATCCTAAACCATTTTTCACAAGAACTTCTTAAATCTTATGTTTAAGATTGTAGATGTAATGAATAAGGGAGGATTTCATTCAATGACCTCTTTAAATTTAAAATACTCTAGATAAAAAGAAATAATGTTATTATTATGTTGTAACATTATCATCAAAGATATAGAATGGGTAGGATCAACATTGGTTGGTGAGGTTACATTATGCATGGTATCATAGAATATGTCCTTATAAAACATTGATTTGTTGAGTAACTAAAAAATATAAATGTTATCTTGTTTAATTTATTATTTCTCCATAAATTTAGTTATTTTTATAGTATTAATTTTAGAGAGGGAAATTTCTCCTTACTCTAAAAATAAAGAGGAATAAAAAGATAGTATGTTTTATCTCTTTAGGTAGTGACATTATAAAAAACATATTTGGAAGATCTAAAGAAACCCTAAGAAAAATTGGAAGTATGTAATAATAGAATGAAAATCTAAAATTCAAATATGAAACTAACCATAAGGTCATAAGGGAAAGAGGGTTTAGAAAAACCTAGGTTGAATGATCGAAAGAGGTGGGTTTCACCATTTATATTTACCCTAATTTTGGTTTCACATAAAAATAAATAAAATAATTAAAATTAAGTAGATTTAAGCATACATCCATGAAATAGAAATATTATATCTATCTAACTGGTTAGGCTAAAATAAACATGAAAAAATGAAACAAACAAAATTATTTAACCCTCAAATCTAGATGTGGGGAATCTAGGGTTAAGGGGTGGATATTGACTATGGTAAAAAGATGGTAGACTATATTTAATGTAGGCCAATCAATTTGAAAAACTTAGATAAAACATATACTAAATATATTATGATGACATATGCTAAAGATAAAAATTACAAAAATTCTATATATTTCAATGATAATGAAAATAAGATACTTATCTAGTTTTGATGTTAATATAGATATAAATCTAGAATAGGTAGAAATTAGACTAGATTTAGATTATATATTAGTCACCCAACTTTATAATTTATATCTCTATAGTTATAGAAAATTGCATCAACTATGGATGATTTCATCAATATTACTATCTAAATTTTATGTAGGCATCCAATATGAAATAACTTCTAAAATTATATGGAACCACCTAAATTCTTATGGGTTATCTGTCACCCTTGATTTGGTGCATTCAAATCTATGTCATACATCATCTCTCCTTGTCAAATGATAAAACCCTAGTTCTTAATTTGTATAGTTATTGTAGTAAAAATGGGTTAGTGTGCACATGGTATTGTGTTACCCTAAAGACCCCTCTATCAATGAACACCACCTACATATCCAATACTAAAAAGAGGGCATCATACTTATGTATTTCTCTCCTACCTCTTGGATTTTATGTGAATCATTCAATGTGTGATATTTAAGTGAAACAATGACCTAGCTTGTAACTTGGAAAATTTGGCTCATGGAGTGATATTTTAGTAATTTATACTTGTAGATATGTTGTACCTATGACTAATATATAAATAAGAGAAAATAGGGAGGCTTTGCTCACTTGAGTTCTTGACTAAGTGATTTTAGTAAGTTACCTTGGTATTTTTCTAGGTGAGTAATGAATCAAGATTGATCCTATATTGATTCCAATCCCGTTGGAGAATATATAATATTAGAAAACATAACCATAGTAATATGTTTCATTTTTAAATTTTATGACTTTAAAACACTGAACACTTTCATTAAAATAGAACACTTACATCAACATATATGTTTGATTGGGACATAAGTGTCAAAGCAGTTAGAAAATATGTGTAGGTTCAAAATTTAAAAAGATGTATGATAAGATAATTTATAGAATCTTAATCATGATAGAAGATCTAAGTCATCATAATAATATTTTTTGAACTAAGAGATAAGTGATTTGTCACATATAGATAGTGTATGAGAGTATTTTTGGTATAAATAAAGGTCTAAAAGCTAAAGGTGCATCCTCGATATGTATTTTCCAAGTCTACAAGATTAATGTAATATAAAATTATGTTTACATTCCCCCCATTAATATAGTAATTAAATTACTAGTTTAAAGGAAATAAATGTGAACTTGGGTGTGTCTAAAAAACCTTATCTTTTATTGAGGCCAACTTGAGTTCTTTACTAGTGATTAAACCACAACCAATAGTATATTACATTATATGATTAGTGTTTATAATATGAAATAAAAAATCATTTAAATGATTGAAATTGAAAGAGTAAAGTTTAAGATTACACATGTGTATCAATGCTACCATCTTGCCTTTTAAAATTTTATTTCAAAATATATATCATTATAAATCATTAAAAATAATATCCAGATAAATATAAATATAGAAAGTGAATATATCTAGAGATATAGAGGGAGATTAGGGGACACATACCCTAAACAATGGATTAAAATGTGAGTTTCCATTAGACATTAGCTCAATTTTACAACCCAATGATACTTATAACATGGTGAATTGGAGTGAAAAAAGTAAATTCACACTATAAAAATAATGAGGTTAGATGATGTAATCAAGTCCAACCTATAAAGTTTTTAATATTGAGTGATTTAATCACCTCAACCATACAGAAAAGTGAACCAAATAATGTAATAGATTAACTCAATAGAATCATTAAATGTCCAACCTAGTGGGTGATGATAGTCCCTAAAAGTGTTTGAAATATAAAACTAATGTTATTTTACAATATTAGGCACACACTAAATAACATATACACCTTATATATGTATCATTCTTAAAATATGTACAAAAATGTTACCAATATATATAATTCTACCAAAAATGTGTATGTTAATCATATAACTATGTGATCTAGCCAATTTAAAATTGTGTAAATGTGGAGAACATGTTTCCTAAATATTAAAGCACTATAATCTAAAACTAAAAATTGGTGAAAATGTGGAGAATATATTTCCAAAACATGATTCTAGTATAATTTGAATTTGACAATTGGTTTAATCATGAAAACCATGTTTCTAAAACATTCCCCCACTATAATCTAAATCTAACAATTGGTGTAAGTGCTAATGTGGAGGATATGTTTCCAAAACATGCCCCCACTACAATATGAAACTAGAAACTAGTGTAAGTGCCAATGTGGAGGATGTGTTTCCAAAACATGCCCTGACTATAATATGGGCATTTTGAATACTAAATAAGTGTACAAAACATGTTTCCAAACATGTTCCCACTATAATCTGGGTATGTTAAATACTAAATAAGTGTGGAAAACATGTTTATAAAACATTCCTCCACTATAATATAGGTTTTTGAAGTAATTTGGAAGTCATAGAATGGTTAGGGGAAGTATAAAATGGTAGTCACCTTACCTAAAAAATATAAGATAACTATATAATCTATGTATGAATCATGTAGCATATAAAAGGAACATGTCTAGTTACATAAATCATTGAAACATGAAGAATATGATCATACCAAGTCCTAAGATGCATGATGTAAATTGAAAAGAAATATAGATTGTAATAGTACAAACATAATAATAAACTAAGTACACACACAAGAGCACTTAAAATCATGTCAAAGACAATGGTCCAAGGAGACCTCAAGTAATGGGTGTGTTCAAATGTCGTACAATCGAAGGGATATGACTTATTTAAATTATCACAAATCAAGGAATGACATATTTAAATGTTAACATACAAAAAATCATGACATATTTAAATGTAAAAGAGGCAAATATAGGCTTGAGGGCCACAAAATATGGTGCATATTCAAATACTCAAACAAGAAAGACACTCAAGGAAATGCATGAATGAAAGCATAGACAATAATCAACCAACATAATATAACATACTATTCCATGGATCATAAGTGTTAGTGAAAATTGTTAAGTACGTAACATATCAAATATACTAAAATATGTAGGGATAAAGTCATGTTTAAGTATATAATCTCAAACATGATAATACAAATTGACCATATAATGATATAACATGGATGTATCATGATCAAAACTGTTGATTCCCAAAATTTCCATATGACATTAGTAGAGGGAAGTCCCAACATCTAAAAGTGTATATATCATGTATATGTGTATTCTTGAATAACACTAAAAATATGTGTGAAACATGTATCTATATATAAATAAATTATATGCCATCTACCAACATGGAACCAAAAATATATTTTTTAAGGAGCTAATAGAACATGTAAGTGTAAAAAAATAGATTTTTGAAGTTTTTTTATTTTTTTTAGAATTTTTGGAATATGTGAAACCATAGAAGCTACCCTATTCCTAGCTATATCCCAAGGAATATATGTGTGTGTGTGTGTGTGTGTGTGTGTGTGTGTGTGTGTGTGTGTGTGTGTGTGTGTGTGTGTGTGTGTGTGTGTGTGTGTGTGTGTGTGTGTGTGTGTGTGTGTGTGTGTGTGTGTGTGTGTGTGTGTGTGTGTGTGTATGTGTGTGTGTGTATGTATATATATATATATATATATATATATATATATATATATGTATATATATATGTATGTATGTATATATATGTATATATATGTATGTATCTATGTATGTATATATACGTATATATATGTATGTATGTATGTATATATATATGTATGTATGTATATATATATGTATGTATGTATGTATATGTATGTATATATATATATATATATGTATGTATGTATGTATATATATATATGTATATATATATATATATATGTATGTATACACACACACACACACACACACACACACACACACACACACACACACACACACACACACACATATTTGAAGCTTTTTTTTTAAAAAAAATGGAATTTTTTAAATATGTGAAACCATAGAAGCTACCCTATTCCTAGGTATATCCCAATGGAAATCTAGTGTAATAAATTTTTGGTACTTCCAAGTAGCATGTATAGCTGTGATATATATATATATATATATATATATATATATATATATATATATATATATATATATCACTATAGAATCTATGATGCTCTATGTATGTATAATAGGACTGTGTGGTCATTAAGGAATAGTGATGATAGGGATGCATGGAACCCATCATTATATGGTCTATATTTTCTTTGGAAAAAAATTAATAGGAACATATGTATGTGATATAGATATCAAGATATGGTGTGTAGTATATGAGGATTGTATGGAACCCACTATGGATCTATGATGCAATGATATCTCAAATACTATCACTTAGAAAAGAGTATTTCATGTTTCTTACCCTTTTACAAAATATTAACCTTAGGACATTTGATAATTAATTATCTTGGTATAATTTTTTCTTGTTCAAAAGGTCATTTGTATGGAATTCCAAAAATTATAATTACCTTATTAAAATGAATGTATATATCACACCCATGAACTATAGAAGATACTGATGAAATTTTATGTATCTAAAATCATCCCAATAACATATCAAAGACACTGCTGGAAGGTTTAATTGACAAGGTAGTAACCACATGTGTAGGACCAACCTATAAAGGTAAGTTAATATCACCAAGAACCTAATGTGAGGTCCCATCAAATTATCTATCAAAGATTTAAATCATTATTTTTATAACCTAATTTCATAATTAATGTCATGGTATAAATTTTCCCACTTACACCATTACAAATGACAAAACTATGTATAGGTTGGTGATCAAGGTGCGATTGAATGAAAATATGAGTCATCATTCTTAATATCACTATCATCAAAACTAATAGAAGGTACCTAAACCATAAGGGATATATGTTTTTTATAGGTTAAAATAATCCCATCCAATGGGTACCTAGAATTAGGTGAAGTAGGATGTGAATTATATGACATTTACACTTCTAGATCCTTCTTTGAATGATCTTACAAAGGACTATTAATTTTATTTACTTATAGTGATCACCAAGTTGTGAACCTAATTCCTTTGGAAGATCATAAAATATATTTTTTGATCATTGTTGAGGTATTTATCTTATGCTTCAATGTGAAACATCTATTTTTATAATTCCCAGGTCCTTTGTGATAGTCATAACAATAATTCACATCATACCCTTTAGGTAGAGTTATACTCATATCAACCTCAATATGATGAGGGAGAGATATAATAAGAAACTCTACAAACCATTAGAGTCATAAAGTGGGAGACTCATGTAATCATGAGAAATGTTTACATTGTGCATTGGATAATACACATTAATTAGGTGGTTGTGACACCACATTAACCATAGTGGTTGCTTCTTTTTTAAGCTTAGGAGGTTTGACCTTTTAACTTGGTTTTATAGTAAACTTGGTATTAGATGTATATTTAGTTAGTGTATTTGATACATAATTATTTTCAATGAGATAAGTTTCATTTTATGATTGTGAACAATGTGGCATAAGTTATAAAAAGATTTAAACTTTTTGAAAATAATAGGCTCATGTGATGGGGAAAATAAACATTGCTTGAAAATATCTTAAATCTCTTTATCTACCCTAAGATTGGTAATTTTAGCCAATATTTTTTTGTACCTCAAGACATACTCATTAATAGGTTCATTGGTTGCTTTTTTGATTTTTCAATTTGGGCATAGGAAATCTTTTTGGTAATGTTAATATAGAATTGTGCCAAAAATTAATCTACAATAGGTTTTAATGCCTTTAATGTTGAAGATTTAAATCATAAAACCAACTCAAATAATAATACTTAAGGATACTTGGAAATAATTTGGTCAAAATTTAATCATTGGAGGCATAATCAAGGAAAGACACATAAAAGTATCAAATATGTTGTTCATGATCACCCTTTTCATCATAAAATGTGAACTTGGGTGCAAAAAACTAGTTGTTAAGTGGTGTAAATGTATCTATGGTGTAACAGGATTATGCAACAAATCTTATAAATCAATAGCATAAATATATTTTATATAATTTTGATCAATATTTTAAACCTTAGTTTTCAAAAGTTTTATAGTTTGGATAATAACTTTTAACTCTTTGTCTTTGAGGTTGGATATTTGAGAAGTCACTAAAATAAGTGTACCCATAGGTTGGGTTTATATACGCATTGAAACCAACATTTGAGTTGAAGCATTTGTTAACTATGTAGTAGATATAAAAATATATTTTTTATCCTTGGGGAAAACTGGTCTAAAAACATAACCTTTGTCCCCACTATATGTAGGGAGACTGATTGGTATGGAGTTAGTTGTAGTAACCTATAAGGACTAGCTATAACTAGGTGAGGAAGCCTTAGCCTTATCATGCTTAAGTATTTAATCTCTTATAACATACAAAATGCATCTATTAAGACTTTGTTATTATTCAGACAAGTGATCAATGATTATTTATATTCCATTTTAAATCATGGATTTTAATTAAGATTTCCATTTCTTAGAATTTAAAAAATTGTAGAATTTGAATAGTAAATTGAAACCCTAACTAGATGAAAAATCCATGACTTAAAAAAATTGCATTCACATGAATCAAGTTCACCAAATGTTTAACCCTAAAATTTGGATATGGGGAATCTAGGTTTAGTGGATAGAGATTACCTAAGGTACAAGGATAATAAAATATATCTAAAGCAAGCCAAAACTCAGATAGAATATATAATAAATTTATTATTCTAAGATATGTTAAAGATAGAAAGTAAAACTATGATAGATATTGTAATGATAATGAAAATAAGATACTTAATTCCGATATTAATATAGTTATGGATCAAGAATAGGCATAAATAAGAATGGATATAGATTCTAGATTATTCACCTCCTTTTTAAAATTGTACCTTTGAAGTCATGAACATTTGCTTTGACCTATGATGGTTATATTAAATCTAATGTTTAACTCAGACACAAGTGTCTAGTATAAAATAACTACTAAAGTTCTGTGTTAGCACATCAATGTTTTTGGGTTATGTGTCACCTTTGTTATGGTTCATTTAGATTTAGGTAATGGATTGTTGCTCCTTGTTAAATGATAAAACCTTAGTTATTCATCTTTATAAAGGTTGTTGTAAAAATGGGTTAGTGGGTAGATGGTGTTGATCTACCCCAAAGACTCCTCTATTAATGATTGAATCCTACATATATAATAATCTAAAGAGTTCCTTATGTAGTTCTCCCATACATTTTGGCTTGTGTGTGAATCATGTAATGTGTGATAATCAAGTACAACAATGACCTAGCTTTTAACTTAGAAAATGTGGCTCATGGAGTTCTCATTTATTAGTTTATACCTATAGATAATTTTCCCTATTAATGATATGGAAATAGGAGAAAATAGGTAATCTTTGCTTACATGAGTGCTTGATTAAGTGATTTTTTAAGTTGCCTTAGTATTTTTATAGGTGAATAATAAATGGGGATTGATCCTATATTTATACCAATCCCCTTTAGAATATAACAAATTAAATAACTTAGGATGACCATAAAAATACATTTAATTTGTAAATTGGATGAATTTAGGCACTAAACACTTATGTCAGACTACAACACATTATCAATGTAGCCATCTAACTAGGATGGAAGTATCAAGTTATTTGGAAAATAGGTGTAGGTATATAATTTGTAGAGTTGTAAGATAAGTAGGTTTATAGCATTATGTGAATTATAAAAGGTATGAGTCATCATAATAACATTGGTCACACTAAGAGACAATCAATTTGGCATAAAGAGGTAGTATATGCGAGTCTTTTGGTAATGAAAAAGATTTTGAAGATAAAGGTGTATCTATGTTATGTATTTTCCAAGTGTACAAGACTGAGATGCTATATAATTCATAAATACTTTCTAAAAAACTAGGATATGCATAGTAAGTATAATGGGTTAAATAATGATCACACCTGATTATTGTTTTATAAATATGAACATGTAGAATGACTGTTCATAGCATTTATATCCTACACCTAAAATTTAGGATCTTGAAATCACTTTTTGGTAGACACATGTAGGGTGTAGGTTGGGCTTGGGAAAACACATGCAAGTCATAATCACACATTTTTTTATGTTTTTCTCAGTTTTTCCTATGTAAGATTGTGTAAAACAATTTAGTCACTATTGCATTGTGTCTCTTATGATATTTAGATACCTAGGATTCATGTTTTTGTATTAAAAATATGCATAAATGAGGTTTTTCCTCTTATATTAGTTTGAAACTCCAAAACAAATAAATAGTTATGGAGTTTGAACCCCTAAAACAATGTTGAAAATACATATATTGCACACTAAGAATCAAACCTCCATGTAGTTTTGTTAGTATGTGGATGTAAATTTCTCAAGTAATGGTTTTGAACCTCCTATTCCATATAAGTGATAAATGCAATTAGGTACAAGCTTATGCTTTCCTTTTGTACAAGGATATGATTAGAGATAAATAAGAAAAACATTGTCACAAGTGTGTAAGATTTGACTCAATAAATTTCAACTTGAAGTAGGAGGAAAGATTTTTTATGCTTGGATCTAAGGTGATCTTTGATATTTTAATTTAATATATCTTCTTATGTTTTGATTCTTCTCAAATGGCTTTAGATTACCTAGTATATATAGGCTAATTTTGAGCAAGTTATACACAATGGATAAATTTAGAATCTACAAGGTGTGAGGTTAAAGGTGATTAATAAAAATAAATTAGAATATGGTCCCACAAGGCTAAAAGGGAGAGACATGTGTTGGGTGAATGTTTGACCTAGATGGACTTGTATAGAGCATGGCCTTGCTCAAAAGTTGACACATACTATGTTTTTGAGTCAAAGTTTGATAATAGATGATGTATATTCAAATTATGATAACACATATATATATATATATATATATATATATATATAAAGTGTTATAAATTTATTTTTATGCTCAATGGATAAATAAAAACCTTGGTGGGAAAGGGATGGACCAAGAAACTAAAATAACCACTAAAAAAATCACCCTAATTTTTCCCCCCTTAAGATAGTGAGTTAACATAGTGTGATTTATTATCACTACATAATATGTTATTCCCATTAAAACACTTTAAATATATTTGAATAAGATTTATTATCTATCACATCACACTAGTACCTTACACAAGTTATGACTTAGGTAAAAGAAAATTTGACTAATAAGTTATTTACTTTTCAAAGTTTCACTGAGTGTTACTTTAAATTTTAACCAACTCTCAAATGATAAAATTTGTTATTAGCACTCATGAAATTTCATCCTATGTATTTTTGCCTTTGATTCACTACCTAGAAGTAGAGTATGACATATTTAAGAACTTGTTATGTTTTAGTAGATAAGATTATAATTTTCCCTTAAAGGTCTAGTTTTAGTGGCCTAGATTATAAGTATTTACACTTCATTTACAAGTATAATATACAAAATTGATAAGGTTAAAGTGTTATATCCTTGTTATTATTCATCATAATTTTGAAACTATCCCTTCATTATTAACTTAATTATTTACATGTCACGTACCTTATGTTAATCCCATATAAATTATTTAAATAAATTAAAGAGAACTTGTGTTTTATGATCAATGATTTCCACTTAATTAGTATAACACCATTTCACATTTCCAATACTAAACCTAATAATATTATAGTTACCATACTTTAAAATACTACATTGTACATAATATGGTACATGTTAGAATTCATTTTTACATCAAATATAATTACTCACCTTTAAATTCAAGTAATTTAATTTCAAGAGAATCCTGCAATCCTTTTAGACTTAGTTACAATAAATTACATAAGCCATTAAATTAATGAGTTATATAAAATTTCATCTATATTTTTAAAGATCTTTCCACATTTTTTATTAAAACTTAATCATCTAATAATGATCTTAAATATGCATAGATTTTTTCTAACAATATATTAAACAAATTTCTCTTTGCACTTGTATATTATTAATACTAAAAGATGTATCAAATTTAATGTCAAACAAAAAATAAAAAATACATTTTTTCATAACTAAAAAATTCCTCTTGTAATGAATGATAATCATTCTCTTAAAGCCTTGTCTTTTGAGTTTAAAACTAAAAGTAAATGCATTAATTCTTATACAATGGAATATAACCATTATAAGTTTAATTTTCATCATTTCAAAATAACTTACACTCAAGAATATTGTCTTCATGTTTAGTTCCTTGTAAAAAATCAGAGTCTCATATTTCTAAATTGGTAAAGCTACAACTAGATTTTGAAACAAACAATTAACTTGTAAGCACTATGATATTAAACCTCTTTTATTAATATTACAATAAAAATACTACTTTGAGATGGGAAAACATGTAATAATGACCAAAACTACCATAAATTATTCAATATTTAACTCAAAGTTATACAAGTTTAAAACAAATATAATGTACTACCACAACCAATCAAGTACACATGATTCAACTATAAATGGTCATACATAGAAAAAATATTATAGCTTGAAAAGAGTATATTATTATTATATCTAACAAGTAACTAAGGCCTATATATTTTATACATCATAAAAATAATAATAAAATAAAACAAATATATATATATATATATACATATATATATATATATATATATATATATATATATATATATATATATATACATATATATATACATATATATATATATATATGTATGTATGTATGTATGTATGTATGTATGTATGTATGTATGTATATATAAGTTTAGTTTTACTATATAATGAAAATATGAGACTTATCCTGATAGGATATGTTAATGTAGTTATTCATATCAAAATAAAGCTTATACTAATATTCTTACTGATATGAAGCCATGCACTTTTAATCAACTAGTGTTACTTGAGATTGTGTACTTATACAAATAATTTCATGTCTACTATAATTAATATTTCAAACAGACACACACACACACACACACACACACACACACACACACACACACACTTCCAATTACCATTCCCTAGTTTTCATCTAAGCTCATGCTTGTAATACTTACAGACTTCAACATTTTTTTCCAAATAATAGACCCCTTCAGAAGGCCTTCCTGATGGAGAAAACTAAAGTGGTCATTTCCATGAAGATAATTGTCTTTAATAATATCTCCCCACTCTTTATGGTTATGGATCAAATTCCAGTTTATTTTTGACAAGAGAGATTTATTCATATTCCTGGTAGATCTAATATTAAGACCTACATTGGATTTGGGAAGACAAACTTTCTCCAAACTAACCAAGGACATTCTCTACTTTTATTCCACCCAAGTCCATAAGAATTTTCTTTGGATCTACTCTAATTTGTTAGAAATAAACATAGGAATTTTGAAAAGAGACTGGAAGTAAGTAGGAATACCTTGCAATGAAGCACATTGAAGCTGAAGCTTGCTAGCACTACTGAGTAGCTTCCCCTTCCAACCAACCAACTTCTTATGAGTTATTTCTAGAATTCCATTCTAAAATCCTTGAGACACTTCCTTGATAGTGAGGGGAAGGTCAAGATAAATATTAGGGAGATCATCTTCAACACACCTAATAATATTAATGATTTTTTGTCGAAGATCAACTAGAATATTAAAAAAATACACATTGATCTTTTGAAAGTTTATGATTTAACCCAAGGCTTTGGCATAGTCATTTAGAATATCCTTACATATATGAGTTTCAACCATAGAATATATACCAAATAGGATGGTATCATCCATAAACTATTTCACAAACATAGCGGGAAGGGAAGAAATAGGTTTAATACCTACAATTTCTTGTTAAAGTTATTCATTATGTACATAAGTAGTTTTTTCTCATTTGGTCAAAGTAAAATTTTGAAATATTTATTATCTCATCAATCACCTAATATTTTACCATGTAATGATTATGTATGCCACATATTTTACATCCCTTAAATTTGTCTTACCTAGTCTAGTGGATTATTACATAATTTATCACCTCTTGCCCCTTACTAACACACTCCACAAAAAGTAGTAGAAACATGCACATTATTATTTGTGCATTTTTTTATATGGCCTTAAGTCTCACAATACATGCAAAAAAGTCCTCAAAGTTATTATTATTCACTATTCATAGAAAATGTTTGAATTTTCATGGCCATTTTTTATATCTGAATAACCTTAAAACAAACCAATATGCATGTCACAACATATATATCTTATAATATATATTTTAAAGAAATGTCTTACAATGTGTATAATATATTTACACACTCTTAATGACTCCTTATTGAATCTCTTTCAAATAAGGAATGATTTTCTACTCAAACTCAAGTATGTATAACTCCCTCAATAAATTAGTTTTAAACTGATCAAAGTCCAAATAATCTTTATTGGATAAAATTTTATATACCAGGTATGAAAACACTTCATCAACATCATGGTAAATTAGTTTAACTATTAATCTATGGATATCACCCCTTGAAATACACAATATCATACTCATATATCAAATCTTATAAATCCTCAATTTTGTGATACTCTTGTTTCTTCATCATCTCATAAATGAATTTTAGATTTGTACATAATGAAATTCATGTTTAGCATTCCCTAAGTTAGTAATTACCATTCATCTAGATATTTGTCTTGCACTTCCTTATGTGTAACCTATTATTTTTATAGATAAAACATTCCATAAAACTAATGAAAGTTACACATTGGCCCTTTTAGTTGGTGTGATTATCTTCATAACCATTAAAAACACTTTAGTGAATGTAATATCTTATTTCACCACAATTATTTTTTCATAGTCTACCAAATTTGTGGTCTATTAAAAGGTAAATCCTTACACCATCTATGAAAATACATACATTCAACATGCAACTAAATTTCACATCATCATTCAATACCATGAGGATTAACAATATTTATCAAAAATTAAGTCTCCTCAAATAGATTACTCACTACACACCATATTTTCATCATTTGAGTGATTATATTTATCTTGAAAACTAATTTGGTTTCATTCCTATAATGCACATCTCTTCATGGTATTCAAATTAATTAGTTCTCACTTTATCATGGGGTCCATAACATACAACCTCTATTCTCTCTCCATAAAGTGATTCATATTCCCTTTGCAATGTGTTAATTTTACCTCTCCTCTATATTTCTCATGCCTATCCTTTACGTGATACAATTCTTAGCCATCTATGTCTAGGGTTTCAATAAAACTTTTTTTCTCAACTATCAACACTTCAAACATAATCTATCATTATCCACATTATCTATAAATAGGGTGCTAGTAATGGAGTTAAAATTTTGTGATTTTTATTAACCATTTTTAGCATTGCATTAGCTAGGTTATGCATAAAAATTATAATTAATACTAAAACTTAACACATTTAAATATTATATGAAAATGATAATATAGCTAATATAACAATCCTGTTTCTATTTATATAACAAGATACAAATAAGAGATCATGATATAAATCTTGTGTATACTTGGATGGCATAACGATGATACTCAAGGTGGACACAGATCTAGTAGAGGACAATCCACATTCAATTTCAAGTGTATAAGGTTCCAAATCTTATGCATAAAATATGTGGTATGGTTATGTATAGACCCAAATATAAATCAATTATATATTAATGGTAACAAAGGGGTATCAAGGATATAATAAGGAAATCATATGCAAGGAATTGATAAACAAGGATAACCTTTATCCAACATATAAATAATACTAAATTAAAAAAAAATTAATTTAAAAAATGGTAGACTATAATTATAGTTTATGTATCCAAAAATTATCATAGAAATCCTAGGATCCCTATACTATACCAAATTATTTGGTATAAGGAGAATCTAGGTAAGGAAAATAACACACATGTTACTATAACAATGAAAAAGCATATTTATATACTAAATAAATAAAGGAAATAGAAAAAGTATAGAGATAACTACCTTTTCATTGAAATTTAGGTGCATAAATATACCCCTTAGATTTATTTTCCCTTTGTAAGAGATGTTTTAGGATGAAAACCTAAAATTCCAAGATGAAGACATAAGTATCCTTAATCGGGGACTCTATAGATCAAGTGTACCTTTAGTTTGAATTCTCATATTTAGATTCAACTAAATTTATGTATTAATTGACCTAACAAAATAATAATTTAATTTTTAACTCATCCTTTTACTACTTATTGGCAAAAATGTAAGATTAAGTAAATTATATGAGTGTTGTGTGTGTTAAGAATGATAATTATGACCCTTATATATGGATTCAAACCCATAAATCACTTAAGAATCTAAGTTGAAAATATTGAATAGGTTTGATATAGTTTAATGAAATTTTATTTGACTTATAACTTTATTATCTAGGTTGATATAGTTAGAAATACAAGGATGAACTCAAAATAGTATCAACTAAGCCAATATAGTATTAGGATGAGCATGTAGGAAACAAACTGCATCAACCAATTAAATAAAATAATAATATAGGTTGGATATAAAAATTATAAATAAGGAGATAAATAAGAAAAGTAAAGAGATAACTATATGAGGCTAGACTAATATTAGTGAAGGTATGATAGAATAATATGTAAACATATTTTACAAAGTACCATAAGATGACCCCACCCCTTTCCTAGTGCATTCCTTAGAATGCACACTTATGGAGAATGATGAAACCATGAGTCAAATAATATAAATCATCAGTAAATTAATAAATATGAACTATATTAGGTTTACACATATTCCCCATTCAAATATCACCATGGGTCCTAATAGTGTAATGAGGGATGGTACTTTGGGAAAGATACATAGCAACACAAAATAATAATAGGAAATATTAAAATAATGAAAGTGAAAGTGAAAGTAAGTAGATAAATATAAATTTTTACCTTTAATTAAATTTATAACTATATAGATGGCACTCCATATGATTTAGGTTATGTGAAGTTTAAATTTGGATGATTGATGGGCAGACCTAAAAAATAAGAGAAAACTCTAAAATTTTATTAAAAAAAAATGTAGTACCAATTTTTAATAAGTTTTATAAGATGGTAGGGGTTATTTTGGTTAATATAAAGGACCTATGGAATCCAATATATGAGATAAATATGAAAAAATGAAAAAAACATAAGGTTTTATATTTTAGAAGTTGGGTCACTAGAATGTGATGATGTAATATACAATATATGTTTAATTAATTTATAGTAAGATGAGTAGATGCACTATGACAAAGAATAGAAAATAAGTGTAAAAAAGACATATTAAGTAAATAGATATAAAACTTGATAAAAAATTACGTGTTAAATGAATGGAAAACATAGCAAATGTAAAGAAGATAAAAATATTAAGGTTAAACATAAGACATCTAAATAGAAAAGTGTTAAATCTCATGAAAATTTAAGGTAAAAAAAAACATAATATGTGAAAAATATATATGAAAAGGAATATCCAATGTGATAAAATGTAAAAGATAATCAAACAAGGATACCCAAATTATTGTATATCATCTAAAGTAAGATAGGTAAAATGACTACAAAAGCATCTAATATAAGATAAGTGAAAACATAAAACAATGAAGGATGTGTAAAAAAATAATGTAAAAATAATAAAAATATCAAATGTAAGATAAGTGAAAACTAAAATAAAAAAGGGCATGTGATGAAAGAATGTAAAATGAAGGTAAAAGTATCGAATATAAGATAACTGAAAAATGAAATCAAACAAGGATGTTTGACATAAATAAATTAAATACTATAATTAATAAAAACTAAAAATCAATGCTTACACTAAATTATAATGTAGGAAGGCATGACCATCTAGAGTCATAACCATAATGATAAATATGGTGAGGATAGGAAAGTGTTGGGCATTTATTCTTAGATTTCACCATGATAAAATGAAAAATGAAGCATGCATGAATAAATATAGAGTGAAATATCATAACCTAAAAGAGAAAAACATCATACTAGCAATGTTTTTCAAAAAAGAATTATCTCATTAAGAATTCAATCTTTAAAAAAAGCATTAGCCAAAAATTACATAGGAAGGTTCTTTATATAGGTGGAAAATAGACATATCCCAACATCTGCATGAATGTGGGATTATTTTCCACTAAGGACCTTTATTAAACCTAAGTAATATGCCTATATCATATAGAAATAACCTAGTGGGATAAAAGTGTACACCAACATACCCATTAAACATAGCTTAGGTGGGTAAAATAAATGGGTCCTAATATTGTGACCTGATGAGGTACCCAAACATAATGCAACTCCTATAAAGTAGAGAAAAGGAGAAAATTAGTAAGAAAAACTATAAAAACATAATATTTACAAACTTTAGGAATTATTGATGCTTTTTATCATGCAATAACCTATCAAGTCTCAATCTCTATGAGTACATGACCTAAAGGGTGCACTAGGAAAGGGGTGGGTATACCATTTTCACTTCATAGGATTGTTATCCCTTATTTCCACTTGGTACTAATCTAAATAGCCCCTAAAACCATTCCCCTAAGCTTGGCCTCCTCTTTTACACATTCCTTTAGCCTTTTACCACATTCATTATCTCTTTTCCTAAAATAAAACCTCTTTTGATTGTTTATATGACTATGTCAACTATGTTGACCTTGTACTCTTATTAACAAAACTTATTTAGGGTCTAAGTCAACCCCTCATCAACCTAGTTTATGACCTAGTTAGTTCTTGTCAATAATGATACTAGGTTGATAGGGTTGACCCTATCAACCAAAACTTTCACAAGGGTTTAGGGATAAATATACCTATATAAACACATCTATTTCACCATTATTTGAGAGAAGATAAGAGTTACTATTCATTTTTGCTTTTTTTACAATAAGCTCTTCCACCATTATACTTTAGGAGTCTTAGCTTAAGGTTTTTACTTGGAGAAGAATATAATATTTTGGAGAAGTATTGGATTATTTTCCCCTTATTAGTGATCCTTACAAACCATAATAACCTCTTTCGAAGTACCTTTGGCCAAGGAAGAGATTGAGTGTCGACAGGTTCATCTTCTAGGTAAGTATCTCTTACTTTGTTCCTCTCTTTAGTAGATAGAAGTAACATAAATAATGGATTTTGAATAATATTTCTCTTCCTCTCCATGCATTAAGTTCTTACCTATACATATCTTAATTAGGATTCTCTTATGCATATTTAATTTTGGTTGTTTACTAACCTCCCACTTTGTGCCACAAGATTTGGTGAGCACTAGATTAGACTTATTTATTTACTTGTTATTAGTTTAGTGAATATGAAAACATAGGATCTAGTTAGGGATATTTCATGATTTTTATTGATTGGAGGCTTTGGAACCCTCCTTAGATATATTATATATGATAAGAGATCCCCTAATTCATTCTAGTGGATCTATATTGGTCATCTTTTAAATTATATAATATATCCCAAATTGAAAGTATAAGTAATATATATCTTCTCCAATATAGGATTTATTTGTATATCTGATGCATTTCTTATTTCATATATTCTAGTGAACCTAATGTGAATCTAACCCTTACATCTTTTCTTTCACATTTTTAGTTTCTATAATTTAATTATTTTTCTATATTTGTGATACTAGGTTGACCATAATCATATAGGTTCTAACTTTTATGCATAGGTTTAACACACAATCACATCAAAATGATTTTATTATTTCTATTTAGGTCTTTATCAAATACAGGCTACTAGATTGATTAGGTCGACATAATACTCTTATTCTATTCCAAATAATAGGCTATGTTGAACATGTTGACCTAGTCTCTTACTGAACTCTAGAATAAAAAACTAAGTCATCAAGGTCAACGTAGTATTCTAGATAGCTTCTAAATAACAAACCAAGTCTACCAAGTTGACTTAATCATCTTAATAGGCTTTAATAAATAGGAAATCATAAAACTAGGTTGACCCAGTTGGCATAGTTAGAATAACTTGGAAGTAGTATTTAAGGTACTTTAATAAAAATTTCATAGTCCTATACATTTTTCAAACCACAAAGGTTCCTTTATCTCTCTCTCTTTCATCTCATTTCATCATTATAGTTCTATTTTTCACAAGTTTGCAATCTTTAAAAGTATAATCCTATAGTAAACTAGGTTGACCTGGTCGACCTAATTATGTAGACTATCTTCTATCTAAAATATTATATCAACCTAGTAAAAATATTTCGTAAGGAATATTGATGATATAGTATATTACTGACCCTATTTATTCTATTCTATAATGTTTTCATACAGTTTCATCTGAACTGACTTTGTACCATTCTTAACTTGGGAATTAATAACCATTTTCTAGTAATTAAGTCACACATTCATTTTTAGCTATTTTAACGTTTAGAATATCTCACATAGTATAATTATGTGGTATTTCAATACACCATTTAGTTTCATTATTCTAATCTTTTTTCACACACTATCAAATCACATAATTTCAAAACACATTTAAACAGTTGTTTACCTAAGGCCTACTTACATTTCATCACCAAGGTGGAAGCTGACTTGGTTTTCTTGCCAAGTATAAAAATGTGGTTAATTGTATATATTGGTAAATCATATGACAGCCTTATCACTATAATATTGTGAAGTGAGGGGGTAGGCCCCAATACCAAGCCATTACCATTGCCAACATAGATCCCGTTCAGCGTAAACATCCTAAAACCATCCATAGATTGCTTTTTTATTCCCTATTTTTAGAAAAATTACATATAACACTCAAAACAACAATTTATATTAATATAACAACATTCAAGATGACCACTTATCTATAATTTACTTTTCATTTGACTAATTCGTCTTTTCTCATTATATATTTCAAAAACTTACATTAGCTAGTATTGGTGCAAGGTTTTGTGTTGTGTACCTCAATTGGATAATTTTCATTTATCCAATTGATTATGTATTTAATTTTACTTATTATTTCAATTAAAATTCAAAAAAATTCCATATTTTCATTACATTATTGTTTTATTTGACACAATCTATAACCTATTATCTTCTTCCCTACCCTGTAATACTTAATCAACTTGGTCAACTTTGTATCCATTTTTACTAGTCAGGTTACAATCCTAAGTCAATCTCATTGACTTTGTATCCTTATAAAACTTTATTTTTTCACAATTTATATCACTAAGTTGACTTGGTCGACTCTATACTCTTATTGTTGATTCTACTCTCTTATTTGAACAACATAATTTTCTATTTCTATTTCTTTAGCATTTTATTCATTTCCCCAATTAATAATTAAGTCCCCTATTAGAATATTCTTAGACAACTTGAATCCATTTAGACACTATATGAGATATTTATTTCTCCCTCTCTTTTCCTCCCAAGATAACCCTCAATCTTGGAACACTTCTTCCTCTCCTTCGCTTGTGGATTGTAACATGGTACAAATCACACCTCAAGATGAAGTAGGTGGATCTAATAATTTTTTTACATATCAAGACAATTATCATCTTAAAACTTTCACCATAATGTGGGATATATTAACATAAGTCTATCCAACAATCCCACTATTAATCTACCTTCCAATAACCCTCCCACTAATACCAATTAGAGGAGTTCATCTACAAACACCAGCCCACCAATTGATATAACTCAACTTATTGGGAAAATGATAAATAAATTAACATAATTCAAACTTCTAACACCTCTCAAATGATTCAATTAAAATGTCATTTGATCAATATGGATAATCAACCTATGGCTCTCTATCCTCAATCCAATCCAAATTTTATTCCTCCACCTCTTAAAGATGCCTTACAAAATGTTATTCCTCAACCTATAATTAATATCAAAATGCTTCAAAATACACAAAATGATCCTTTATCCCCTTTCATCATATCCATTGATATTAGTAGTATGTCTCCAACTATCGAATATGATGAGACTAAAAACTCTACATCCTTTCTCAAAACCTTTGGTAATCTTTATAAATAGTGGATCTAAACTAATAATTTCACCACAACTAAAATTTTAGTTAAAACCTTTAATGTTGATGTATTTCAATGGTAAAACAAATTGCCCAAAAATTCCATTTGGAAACTTTAGTATTTATTCAATCCTTTAGTTGAGTCTCAACATAATGACCTTCATAAAAATTACCTTAGCCATTTCATTAATTCTAAACTATCTCCCACTAAATCAACTCATAAATTTATCAAACAATGGAAATATCTATCCCATAACTCTGACGATAACATGACTAATGACAATTTGTTTAAACTCTTTATAATTTATTTAATTCCACTTCAATACAAGGTTTGAACTTTTGATCCTCAAACACTTAATGAATCTCTTGACCAAGCTAAATGTTAAGACTTCCTCATGAAGAAATTTGAACCTAATACCAAATTTATTAAAGTATATTTTCAAAAATATACTAATTCCATACCTATAAATATTCCTCAATCTAAACAAGGAGTTTATAAAGCTGACATTCCCCCATATTTTCACATACCACTAAATATGCAATAAATGAAACAATTATTACCACCCTCTAAACCCTTTACTTATTATAATAATCCTCTTAAATGGTATGAACCTAACCAATTTTGTTGGTTCCATGCCAATATTAGTCATTCCCATGAAACGTTTTGAGGGCTTACTAAATTTTTTGTCTTCTAAATACTTGGTGATTATTTCAATCACAAATCCATGATTCAACTCCATCATCAAGAGTAAAACACCAATTATCTAAAATTATAAGCTTCCAAATATTCTTCTGATAATAACTAAAAAAATTAACAAAAGACCAAGGATGTTTATGCCATTGATGCCAACTATGACCAATATTACAATATTTATCAATATGTTAACATATCTAAAGCCAATTATCATCACAAGCCATCTCACAAAGATCCTATCACCAAACCTAAGATACCATATTTATAAGAACAAATTATTAAAGATACTACAACCACTCATTTAGATTTAAAATCCCTTGAGGAACCATGTCCTTCTTATCAACCCCCAAGAACTTCCATTCCTTCAAAATCTATCTTACCTTCTAAACCTCAAACTAGTTCTTCTTTTAAATCCCATTAGAACATTCTAGAAGAACTTAACTCTATGCCTTACAAGATTCCACTGATGGAGTTAGTTTTTACTTCCCCTTATCATTGCAAGTCCCTTATGTAACAATTATAAGAAATTTAAGATCTATATTCTATATATGAAGAACCACCCTCTCTTTAAACTCAACCTTCCAATTTACATACCATTGAATCTGTGTGTTCTTTCTCCAAACTATCCATTAAATTTATTGAAGAAGACATGATTATTAATAAAATATCTTTTTGTCCTAATTATCCATTGCTATTCATTATAATATCTATTAATACTACCCTTAGTTGTAAATTTTTAGTTGATGAAGGCCTTGGTATTAATTTGACAGCTTTATGGATCATCCAACAACTTGGCTATAATAAGGATCATATCAAGTAAACACATATTACCTATTATGTATTTGAATAAACTAATAAAAATCCACTTGGTTGTATTTTTCTTCCCCGAAAAATCAGATCTAAGATTGTTCAAATTAAATTTATGGTCTTGGATCTGCCTATATATTATAACATACTCCTCAATTACCATTGGGATCATATAATGAGAGCCATCACATTTTATAGTATCCAATTCATAAAATTATTACATAATAAAAAATTATTTAAGCATGAATTTGATCCCAACCCTTTTAGTATTCAATTTCCTAATCCAAAATATTAATATTGTATTCCTACCATTCCTACCATCAATAGTGCTCCCTTACTTGAGTTCATAAAAATACATCTAGACTTATAATCTGATTTGGATGATGATGAACCTAATGAATTGTAACATACTTACAACAGTACCAATTTACCTCCTTATATTTTAGAGTGGATTTTTCCTTTTTTATTACTTTATGATCACACTATTCTTCTCATTGATGAGATAATTGATTTTCCCCCTCCATGTAATGCTCAAGAACCTTATCTACCAAAATATACCTTGAATTTCAATGACTATGGCATGGCCAAATTATTCTAATATATTGTAATCATGTCTCTACATAAATTCAATGACCTAAAATTTTCACCTCCTAAAACTTCCCTTGAATCTCAAGTATGTACCATTTATCTTACCTATGATGATAAATAATTCATGCCCCAATCTCAATATTGAGATTTGTATGTTCAACACTATAAAAAAACCTTAGCTTTAATGCATGCTATCAAATGGGATGTTCACACCATTTACATGGATTTTGAATTAGGTCCTGAAGGTCATGTCCCTCTTATTAATTCTCTACTTATTAATACTCCTTATGTGGTAGAACAACTCTTACCTTCTGACCCTCTTGAGGTTCCTAAATCTTCCCTACCACCTATATATCCCATCATTTCATCCAGTTTTCCCCTATAAAATAAACAAATGATACACTAGTCCTATGTGATCAATTTTCTCCTCCTACTCCTGAGATCATATTATATGCCGAGGCCACAAATACCCATTAGATACATTCTGAATATGATCATAATGGTAATCAAATTCATGATCTTGAAGTACATGTTGAGAATTATGCTCTTCTTCCTACTTTTCATAGTAATGAATCTATTCTTGACTTACTTCATTCCCGAGAACCTCAACTTCCTTAACAACATCACAAACTTAGGAATTTCAAAAATAAAGCCTCTTGTTTCAATAACTTCATCACTAACATTGACCCTAAATCTAATCCAATTTCTTCTTTACCAAAGACACCACACCACTTCTAAGATGGAAATACTATGCTTATTTGACAAACTACCCTAATTGAATATGTTACTCTATCATGCCCTCAATGAATTATAGTTTCTTATGAGCTTTCACCTACAGAACATGGTAAATTTGGATTATTTTTATTTAAATATTGTGAGATATTTGCTTAGTACTAAGAGTATATTCTTGGTATTGAACTTATAATTATGGTGCACAATATCAGCAATTATCTTGATCCAAAACTTGTGCATCAAAATCAAAGGAAATTTCCACCTAATGTTTTCACTTATGTCAGAAAATAAGTATCAAACTTTTTGATGCTAAGTTTATCAAACTAGTGGACTATTCTAAATGGGTTTCTAACATAATCCCTATTAAAAAAATGGTGACCATGGTCATTAACATCTACATTGATTTCTATAATCTTAATCTTGACTATCCCATAGATAATTTTACTCTACCTTTAAAAGATGTGATTGTGGATTCCACCACTAGTTATGAAATGATATCTCTTATGGATGGTTTCTCAAGCTATAAATAAATTTAGATTAACCATGAAGTTCAACATAAAAACCTTTTCACCATGGAATGGGGCACCTATTACTATGCCAAAATTATCTTTAGAATAAAAAAATCTAGAGCCACTTATCAATGAGTAATGACTCATATCTTTCATGATATTATTCACAAAATTGTAGAAACCTATGTGGATGACCTCATTGCTAAATCTAAATGTTGCAAGACTCATATTTTTTATTTTTCCATCATTTCTTAAATACAAAGTTAGACTAAATCCTTACAAATGTGCCTTTGGTTTCATATTTAGTAAACTATTAGGATTCTTAGTCTCTCTCCACAACATCGATGTTGACCTTACTAAGACTAACACTAACATCAACATTCCCATCCCGTGATCGATTCTAGATATTTGCACTTATCTTAGTAAACTTAGGGAAATTAGATGATTCATCCCATAAATTTCTTATTGTATCTATTACATCAATCCTATTATTAATAAATGTAATGCTTTATAATGTATGGATCTATGTCAAAAAACATTTGATAATGTGAAAAAATCATTTCTTTAGCCACGTACTCTTCATCCCCCTTCAAATTATCAACCTTTCATCTTATATACCTTTTCCAAACCTATATCAATTGGGTAAATGCTTTTCCAATAGAATGATACTGGAAGAGAATATTCCATCTACTACATCAGTCGAGGTATCATTGATTATGATAAATGTTACACAAAAGTTTTACAGGATTCCCTTGCCATATATTTTATAGTTAAAAATCTTTAACATTATATGCTTTATTAGACCACTTATGTTGCCATCCATTATGATCCCCTTCATCATTTATTCTCCAAATCGTTTCTTCTTATAGATATAATTATCAAGTGGATGGTCCTTCTCATGGAATTTGATCTCTAAATTATTACTTAAAAAGATGTCAAAAGATAAACCATTGCTGATTAACTTGTAGGAGATCCTATGTACACTATCGACCACTTTCAAGATAGTCTTCTTGATGATAATATTCCCTATATTTAAGGTCTCAATAAAGACATATCCCTTAAATACTACTTCCATAACTTCACTGCTAATCTTAAATTAATCTTGATAAAAATTTTATCCTCCTTGATACTACTAAGTCAAAATTAGTCATCGAATAACTTCCTAAAATTAATGTCAATTTACACAAGGATACTTGGACCCTTCACTTTGATGGTGTTAAATTCCTTCAAGGAGATAGGGATGGTTTTATTCTTACAATCCATCATGGAAAAAACATCCCTTTATCTTTTCACTTAACATTTAATACCATTATCAATATGGTTGAGTAAGAAGCTTTAATCCTAAGCATGTGAGTTTCTCTTGATTTAGATAACTAATACCCACAATGCTTTAGGTGATTTCCAACTCATTTACAACCAACTCAATGGTGATCACTAATGAAAAAGTGATAATATCATTTCTTATCATCAAATTGTAACTAATCTTACTAAGTATTTCATCTCTTTCACCATCAAGCCTATCACTTAAGATCAAAATTCTATTGATAATTCCCTTAATTCTTCATAATCTCTTTTTCATCCACACCATTTTATTTGTGATCCTATTTTTATTATCCAAATGATAAAATATCCATCTTCTAATCAACCAAAATATGTGTTAATCTACCATATTGAGACAGTCGTCATTTGATAAATCCCATGGTACAAAGACATCATTCAAGTTTTAAAACATCAAACTTATCCTCCCAACCTAGACTCCCATTAAAAGACTTACGCTCAAAAACAAGATTTTAAGTATGTATTTTGATATTAAATCTTATATTATCATTATTATAAATTTAACTTCCTCTACTATGCCATGCAAGATGAGGTTTATCCTCTTCTTGAACAAGCACATGTAGGTGTTTACGATAGCCACTATAGCAGACACATTACAACCAACAAATGACTATGTATGGTATACTTTTGGCCCACTATAGAAAATAATGGCATCAAATTTTATGAGAAGTGTACTCCTTACCATATTCATGATGATATAATTCACTTACCTCTAGTTGAGCTTCAAACTATATTATTTCCTTGGGCATTCTCCATGAGGGGATTAGATCTCATAGGTATATTACCTCAATCTCAAGATGGGTATGTCTTTATAATCACCACTAAAGAATATTTTACCAAATGGGCCAAGGATATTCCCCTTATTAATATCACTAGTACCACCATCTCAAAATTAATCCTTAATCAAAGCATTTACCACTCTAGTGTCCCTCACACTATCGTTTAAAATAATGGTGGTAATTCCGAAAACAAAGATGTCAAATGGATCTGTGCTAAATTTAAAATCAATCATAAATTTTCCACACCCTGTTAGCCATAATGTAATGGTGAAGCTGAGGCCACCAAAAAAAATATTAATAAAATTATCCAAAAGAGAATTCATGAAACCTACATAGTTTGGCATCTTCATCTCTATCCTGCTCTTTGGGCGTATCACACTAGCATATTTACTACCACTAGGGAAACCATTCTCTTTATTCGATGGTTCTAAATTAGTCTATCCATTAGAATTTGAGCTTATATCTCTTTATATATATATCTTTATGGTATCATACATGATGAATAATTATTTAAATCTCACCTTCATTCTCTCAATCTCCTAGACGAACATCATCTTTCCACTTTGTAACATAATTTCCAATACAAGGCTAGTATTGCCAAATAACATAACAAATGAGTCAAAATGTACATGTTTAATATTAGTGATATTGTAATTAAATTATACTACACTTATGATAAATAAGGTAAATACACCCAAAAATGATGGGGCCCCTATTTAGTCAAAGATATTCTTGGCCTAAGTACATATCACCTTCAAACTAATGGAAGTCATATTTTTAAAGAGCCCAACAATGTGCAATTACTAAAGAAGTATTTTTCCTAATACTTCCCTTATTTTCATGATTTTTATATGCTATCTATCTAAAAATAATTGTAGGATACTTGCATGGGTCTCACCCTCTAAAATAGTTCTCCTTCTCCACAAACCTTAGTCCTTCCATAAGGTATTTTGGTTTCATTTATTATAATTAATTACATTGTAAAACTATGGGTATGACCCAGTCTTCCTCATGATGTAATGTTATCCTCTTTGTTTTCATACTTTTAACACTCTTTTTAGCACCCCCTTGGGTTTATAATTTGTGAATTATAGTGTAAGACCATGGATAGGACCTAGCCTTCATCACAAATACCATATTTTACTTATCTCATACTTTGTTTCACATGCTTTATTCACCTCCTTGGGTATATATATTATGATTTGTGGTGAAAGACCATGGATAAGACCTGGCCTTCCATATAAAATCATCATCTATTCACTCCTTATCTATAATGTGTTATGTAATGGTTATGATTTTTTTATCCTTGTTCTTAGCTTTCTTTTTTACTTCCTTTGATAGATGAAATTTTCACAAAAATATAGGTTAGCATGTTTTTCTATATTTACCTCATTCTTATGATAAATAATCACACTTTTCTATCATTGTATACCTTTTTCACCCTTTGTCACATTTTCTATGATTTGAAGTAATTCATATTTTTTCATTTCTCATTCTTATTGATATGATTTCCTTTCAATCCACATTGGATAAAATAAGGTCAAGTCCAAGATATCACTTTTTCACTTGACTTTATGAGACTCTTTGACACCATAATTTTTGAGTGATCTCTCTTAACAACCAAGTCCTAAATATTTAAATGAATGTCATCTTTAGTACCCATGTTTGGTTCTCTGAATCTATATAGATAAGGAATAAATAATAATCCATTAGTAAAGTTAAAATATAAATCATTTGAAATAAAAGGCAATGTTATACATAAGGTAACATTCAAATATCCAAACATAAAATCACACAAAAAGACATGATTACAAATACATCTCCTATCTCTAATTTAATTTCAAACTGCATAGTTGGCTTCATGATAGAGCTGAGGTCCATTTGGGTGTGGTATGCTAGTAGATTCGAATAGGAGAATTCAAAAAATTCTATTTTGCTACCTATTTTCTCATGTAAGTACCTAATCTTTGCAGTAGATAGATGGATCTATAAGGGGTCCCAAGGAATGGGGAACACATTTTGGTAAGGTAGGTTCATTTTAATTTTCATTAAGATAACCTTTATGGGTTGATCTACATATTTAATTTTTTGACCTAATACTTATGTGGCTAATTTATGTTCTTTAGAGTCCTTAAGGTCGAAAGCCCACTTGTTTTGACAAACCTAATTTGAGTGTCTTAACTTTGATAAGGAGTTTCTCTACCTTGGTTTTTACTTCATTATCCCATCCAGCCATTTTATTTACCCATTTATATGCAATTTTAATTTTAAATCTATTCCCTCTTATTCTATACATCCTTCTTGTTCACATCTTAAGAACATGCTAGCTCTACTTTGTTTCAATTTTATCTATCTCTAGAACAAGACATGTATGAGAAACTATAGATTACTTTATTTGCACAATGGCTCTACATTTCTTGACATATTTTTTTCTTTCTCTATTTATCATTATTATACCACCCTTTTTTTTTGGACACCTGAGTTTATTTCTATGTTCATGTATTTTTCCCATTATTGAGTGAGGTTGGCTTGTTACTTCTCACTCATAAATGTTGTTTTCCCTTTTGTGCACCCTTTTCCATTGATGATTGAATAAGGATTTTTAGTTATCACTCATCAATGTCATTTTACCATTTTTACTTAAGTAATGATTTTTATTGCTTTTTCATTGATGTTTGATTACCATACTTTTGACATGTATCCTTGGTTTGACTTGGTGAGTTTGCATTTATTACTTAAGTTTTACTTGTTTTCCTTTTTAGTGTTTAGTAGCCTTAGCTTTTTAGTTACCTTATTTAATGTAAATTTTGACTTGATCATTTGGTATAGCATAGCACTTATTACCCCATCTTGCCAAATTTCCAAGTACACCTTGTCCACATAGCACAAGTTGTCTTGACTTTCCTACATTTTTTTGTTTTTGATTTTTATTTTTTTATTATTGGGTTTTCTAAATTAGTCTCTATGCCATTCACAATAAAAACTACAAACATAGAAACTAACCATCCAACAATAAAGGTAAGTCAAGGTATGCATATATTTAATTATTTATTTCCCTTTCCATCATTTAATTTAATTTATTTTTGATTTAAAATATTGTAATTTTTTTAGCCTCAATGTTATGTGTTACTATGATATTTCTCAAAGTGTTATCCCCTATTTTACATAAGTGACACATGATGATATTGATGTGGGGCATATTTATATGCATAATATTTTCAAAATTTAATAATTATTGATGTTTTCTATCTTACACAATTCGATTTAGTCACAATATATATAAGTGCATGCACTAAGGGGTGCATCAAAAAAGGGGTGGTTAGACCATTAGTTCTTTGTGAGATTGGTGTCCCTTCTTTCCATTTCTTACCAATCTAACTAGCCCCTAAAACCATTCCCCTAAAATTGGCATCCTCTTTTGCACACTATTCTAGACTTTTCCCACCTTCATTAGCCCTTTTCCTAAGCTAAAAAATCTTTTGATAGTTTACATGACTATGTCAGCTATGTTTACCTTGTACTCTTATTGATAAAAATTATTTAGGGTTTAGGCCAACCCCTATTTGACCTAGTCCATCACCTAGTGAGTTCTTGTCAATAATGATACTAGGTCGAGTGGGTCAACCCTATTGGTCAAAATATTTGGAAGGGTTTAGGGTTAAATATACCCATATAAACACATCTATTTCACCATTATTTAATATAATATAAGATTTATTATTCATTTTCACTTCTTTACAATCTTCTCTTCTACCATTCTACTTGAGGAGTATTAGCTTAGGGTTTCCACAAGGAGAAGAATCTAGTCTTGTGGAGAAGTCTTGGATGCTTTAGAATTTTCCAGTGATCCTTAAGAACAACAAAAACCTCTTATGAATCAAATTTGGTAAAGGGAGAGATTGATTCTTGATGGTTTCATCTTCTAGGTAAGTATCTCTATTATTCCTTCTCTCTTTAGTAGATAGATATATCATAAGAAATGGCTTTTGAATAATATTACTCTTCCTCTCCATGTATCAAGGTCTTACCTATACATAGATTAATTAGGATTCTCTTATGCATGTTTAGTTTTATTTGTTTACTAACCTCCCACTTCATGTAATAAGCTTTGATGAGCACTAGATTAGACTTTATGCTTTAATTATTATTAGTTTAGTGAATATGAAAACATAAAACATAGTTAGGTTTATTACATGATTTTTCTTGATTGGAGGCTTTAGAACCCTCATTAGTGATATTATTTGTGATAAGAGATCCACTAATTCAGTCTAGTGGATCCATATTGGTCATGGTCATGCTTATCTAATGTATCTTCAATTGGAAGTGTAAGTAGGATCTATCTTCTCTAGGCTAGGATTGATTTATATATCTGATGCCTTTCTTATTACATATACAAAAATACTCTAAAAAAGATAAAAGAATAAGATAAGGCTAAAAATACCTAATATAATCTACAACTTCTTGTAGCTATCTCATGTCCTACAATAGATATCCCTAGAGTGAATGTGGATTAGAAGTAGATACAATGAAGAGAGGATCACCCTAGAATAGTGAACGAGATCATCAACTACCAAATGGATCTTCAACAAAGGTGTGATTCATATACAAGGAAATATTATTATCATTAAATGTAAAATGGAAAGCCTATTTATTCCATTATGGCATAATAAGAGAAAAGGAAATGAAATATTGTTGAATAGACTAAAAATATGGGATAGACTACTAAGTGTTTGATGTATCCTAGATCAATATACGTATTCCTTATAATTTTTAAAGTAGACAAGAGTTATGTGGATTAGGAAATAAATATTAAATATATATAAGTTGAAAAGGATATAATATACGTGTGTCCCCATCATTTTTAGTCATCTTTAGAGGAAGATTCATCAGTATCAAAAGTGTGCTCAGGCTCAGAAAGGTCATCAAGTTCATATGAGTCTAAAGAAGAGAAATCTAAAAGAGAGTTAGGAAAAAAGTGTGAGAATTTATATAGATGAATCTAATGATTAAACATTCCAAATACCAATATAGTTTCAATGTGCATCTCTCTAACATACACATAATCTAGAGTGAATTCAACTCGCATTGTTGGACCAAGGTGAGTCATCTGGTAAATGTTATACATAGAAGTGCACCCTACTGAGAACATGTGTATGTTATCACTCTTATTGATATAATAAAAAATATCCATGTGTGTAAACTTATATTTTGAATATAATATCCAAATTAAGGTTTTTTTCCCTTTGGTAAACTCACATGCTTCTCTATAAACTCTCTAATTTTGTGGTTCCTTGACTAAAAAAAGGGTAGGAGTTATACTCAAATTGAAAATGGAAATGAAACTAAAAATTAGGGTGATGCACCAATGAAAAGGTAAATTACACCTATAATTTACACACATTTTAATATAAATAAGATATACATATTTAATTAATATTCATATAATTAATTTTGCATCAATATTTCACACAAAGGTTTAGACAAACACTCACACTAGCTTGGAAGGAATGAAAAATCATTGAATTAACTTATATATTAGGTAGAAATTAGAATTATATGATGTATATGACCTATATTTGATAAATAAATTTAACATATTTGGACATAAACATATGAAATATACTCATTCACTAAGTTACATTAATTAATATTAAGAACACACTTCATGAACAACTTGAAGGTGGAGGAAAATTCAGCTCTTTATTACCTCAAAGGTGAGGTAGTATAAATTTTGGAAAATTTTGAATAAGAAAAAATTAAAATATCCATATAATATATAGTTTAGGAAGAAGAGAGAGAAAATAATTATATCCAGATGAGTCCTTGCTAGTCTTAGTTCACTCTTGCTTCAACTCCACTACCAACTCAACCTTGAACTAAAACTTCAAACTTTCAAACACACTTCCCAAATTACAACATATAATTTTAAGAGTATAAACATTATTTAACTTGTAATATGTCATGGTAATTAGGGAGAGAATATTTTTTGAGTTTTTTAAAACACAAAGGCCTCTTACATGCTTTGAAAGACTTCTATCTTGAAGAGATCTTCAGTTAACTCCTCTTGAACTTGAAATTTGTATTAAAATCATTTTGTTATTTAGTTAAATAATTATTATATTTCATGAATATTTAAATTTTAATTTAGATAACTTTATTTTTATCTTGGATTTTGAATTGAGCTTGTTGACTTGCAACTTGGAGTTTGACTTCACTTATTTTGACTTGCAACTTCCATGGATCCCAACTTTCTAAATTTAGCCAAAAGGGGGATGTAGTACGAGAGTGATTTATTTTTGAAATTATAAAGTTTATATTTCAAAAAATAAAGGCCTAAAATATTAAACAATACTTGAACTCAACTTCTCCACTTTTTTAGGGTTAATCAAAGACTCTTATTGTTGACTTGACCTTTTATAAATTGAGTCAAAAATGGGGGTGACCTATATTTTGGAATTTTATATATAATTAGGAATATAACATAAATTAAACCATTTTAAATAATTTAATTAAATCAAAACATACTTTCACGTAACATTTCATGAGATTTCATTTAATAAAACTCCAAATATGTACTTTTTGGTACTGAATAGCTTGCATAATTTCATTTCTAAATGCTTATAGGTATGATTTTTTCCATTTTATTAAATTTTATGGGGAATAAGTACCTAATTAGTTTTTAATTATTACCATCAAAAATATATATCATCATTTTAACCATTTTATGTTCTCATCCAATCTCTTAATGCACTCACAAATTGTCATTTCCAATTATCTCTCTTGCTTGCTTAAAATCCTGATACCTGTACATTTGCCTTTATTCAGTTTTTGTCTCAAAATTTTTTTCTATTAAAATTTATTAAGTTAATTTATTCCACTTAATATATCACACAACATTTTTTTTAAAACATAAAACTCAAAAAATCAATTATATCCCTTAAAATTGAGCTATTAAGGTTTAAGAAGGGTTTTAAAACACATATTCTTATTAATGATTGTTAATACAATTAATTCCATATAACATAAAATAAATGAAATAAATATTTATTAAATAAGGTAACCAAAATACACCTAATACTATTCTATCCAACTCTTCTTCACCTTCATGTAATGAGCATTTGAGAATTACCTTTACTATCTTACAACTAGCTATTTTGAGGAATAAAAGAAACCTCTGTCAAAATTTGGACTTTTGAGATGTTATTGACCATCAATTTATATTGATAAAGGTTTTATAATATTTTTATATAAAATTTTTAATCTTTAATCCATTAATTTATTATTCTTTAAAAATTGGACATAAATAACTTTAACCATTGGTGGCAAAATTGTCAACATTCTTGACAACTTTGATGGGATGTTTGCATGCTAAACACTCAATAATAGGAGATATATCTGATATATAATGGAGTAATTAAAATATAACTAGATATTAAATTTAAAATTACATAAATCAACTACAACACTTGTGCATAAACACTTATTGAATTGGAAATTTGAACAACTACCAATTGAAAAATGTACAAGATAACACTTAGAGGAAAGTGAAAGCTAAAGATAATAATATAAAATGTAAATAATATCACTTGGAGGAAAGTGAAATATAAAATTAATACATAAAATACTCAATATCCAATTGTATCAAAACAAAAATATCTCAGGTCCTCTCTATATGGTTGATGAAGATAACTAACAAGTTGTTTACGTGTCATTTTGGTTGGATCAGTTATTTTCCTGATTATCAACTTATTTGGATTATCTCCAAGTGAGTAAACTAAATAAAACATATATACAATATAAATAAACTCTTCATGTGGTTCAATACTCACCTCATGTTCCTCTTTCACACTAAGAAATATTTCTAATCTAACCATATTCTAATTCATAGGAATAGATGTAATTTCAACATCAAATGGATTACTAGAAACATGTTGTTAGCTTACTATGACATCTTTATATATAACATATTGATTCCCAACTACTAAAATTTTTAAAAATATTGAGGGATATCCAAATACTGCTTCCAATCTTCATAAAAATATTCTCAATCCTCATTTTTAGCTTCTTCATTTTTTTCTAGTTCACGTATAGAGATGTTACCTTGTGAAACCACTATTGCAATATCATTAGTTGCTACCATATCTTCTGGAACATCATCATGATAGGATTATTAAATCTCACATATAGCTAAATTATTATTTTTATCTTCAAGGGATGAAACATGATCTTATTCATTCCAAATTAAATCTCATTTGACTAACCCAACTCTTTATCATCCTCTCTTGACAAATTCTCTGCTTCATCTACATGTTATTATTTCACCCTCCATATAATAGGTTCTCCTACAAAAATTGAGATGGTGGGAGTGTTATATATTTCATTTTATTTATTTAAACATCTTATATTATCCTTCCAACTTGGTAATTTAGGATTAATAGGTTGATTATGATGATCATGAAGGAATGGAGAAGATAATTTAATTGAAGATGTTGTATTATTCCCTTTCCATTCTTCAATTATTTTTTCAAAATTGGAGGTGTATTAAACTTCATTTATGTCTCAAAATTCAAGGATAGATGGTGGGATTAAAATGAAATTAATAATTCTTTGATATTTAGAAGTAATATTTTAGCTCAATATTTATTTTAAAAAAAGGGAAAGAAACTTGTGTTAGGGATTCATGCTTCAGTACTTCATACTTCTCTTTCCACTCAACAATCAACCTCTCACATTATTTATATTCATGTAAAAATTCAATTTGAGGGAATGGTGGAGGTATAAATAAAATTTAATACTCTCTTGGTTTTTCTGCTACAACTTTTTATATATCTTGATTTTGGATTGGAATGGGAAAAGCCTCTTTCTTTCCAAGATGGAATGGTCTTAGGCTTTTAGGTAAGAGTGAGTAAATATTGCATAATAATATAATATTTCATTGGATTATGAGTCATAAAACATGGAATATCTAATAAATTAGACTCTCTTAAAGGTTCAAGGGGTTCTAATTCTTCTTGATTCCAACATATGGTTTTGGACTCAATTCTTTTTACTCTTATGAACTCTTGTTGCATTAGTTCTTTTGTAACCTCATTATATCTCTTCAATGAGTCTATATGTTTATTATGTATATATTATTGATATGAAAGCTATTATTTATAAAAATTATAGTTAAATTCCCTATCAATATCCATACATTGTCTCTCAAAGTCAAGTTTGATTTCTTTCACACTTTGTTCAGGTTGATTTGAAAGAACATGATTTTGCCAAGGCTAATTAGAAATATGATTAGGGGTGGTAGTCATGAGAATATTAATATCCTATTAGTTAAATTTTATTATAGGTGAAGACATAAATATTATAATCCTGATATGAATGATAATAAGATACAAAATATGCATTTTCACAATATGAAGGAGTAAAATACATACCAACTGATACTCTTTAGGCACTTATATTGCTTAAACCAGTTGTATATAATTTGGAGTCACTAGATGATAACTATTTGGATAATGTATTTTATACAAATTTATAAAACCATAACCAATTTTTAACAATCTTCCTGAGTTATTGTCCCACCAGGCATACCATAAACTGTTATCACTTAGAAGTGCACACTGCTAATAACATGTGCCTCTTCTCACTCATGTTAATATAATGAAAACTCTCTAACGTGTGGGACCTTATATTTTGGAAATTATATCAATACAAAGGTATATTTACCTTTGATACACTTTTTCACTAAATTTTCACCCTTGAATAGGTAGTTTTGGTTGTCTATATCAAGGGTAAACCTTTAGATTGAATGGATAGCTCCCTTGATATGTTCATTTAAGGTCATCACCTATACCACTATATTATTTGGGTTTAACATTAATATAAGGAAAATTAAATAAACCTACTATAATATGTTAATCACCATGTTAATTTTCATAAGAACACCATGTACTTTCAATATGAGAGATGACTTACAAGACTAACTTTAACATCGAGGTTTCTCTAACATAAGCATTTCAAACATGAAGTTGATATGTAATGCACTTATAAAGTTTAAGGATAAAGATATATAATTTTAGACACTATTATCCTTTACAAAATTTAAATACATAAAAACACACTAACTAAAATTTATGTGAATTATTAGAGAGCAGACGACTTTAAAAAACATGAAAGAGTAAAGTGAACACAAAGATAAATGATTATCACTCATCATGAACTATGACCTACTTCACACACATAGACAAGAAGTTATGAAATAAAAAATAGATTTACATATTTATTAAAATTAAAATATAGTAATTAAACCTATATGGCTTTGCCATACCAGGTGTGAATTTTTTCAAACTTAGACAAAAGTGACTTCTTATATAAACAATGGTTGAGAGAGAGAGAGAGAGAGAGAGAGAGAGAGAGAGAGAGAGAGAGAGAGAGAGAGAGAGAGAGAGAGAGATGTGTAATAGATAAGGAGTTACAATTATCCATGATATTTTTAAAAAATATGGAGTTATTAGGAATTATAAAATACCTCCAAGTCCATTTTTCTCACTCTTAGAGATGTTTTGATCCTCCATGTGTCATAGGGGTTATAAATTAGCTTGACACCTTAACTAGCTCCTTGAAAAATACCCTTATTTTCATGAAAATATGTAAAATGGATAGTTAAATAATCAATTAACCATTAAATTTCCTAAAAACATTCATTGGACATCTCATATGCCATAATAACTCCTCTGACATGCCATTTCATTATTTGGGTGCATAGGTGTCTTGAGGCTCTTCATTTCCCATGTCTAGTTTGGCTAAGTGTCCCAAATCACAAGTGAATATTATTAAACCCATAAAAATTACATTAATGGTCTTAAAAAAAATTATTATATATAAATAAAACTATTTTTTTAACAACTCTCAAGAACTCATTTTGCTCCTTAAGCCTTCGATAGACCTAGTTTCCTTGTAACCCTAAAAACATGTAAACCTCCTTGTGTAAGGAGTTTTATGGATGATAATTAAAACATAAGGGAATATTATATAACCTATTATGTCCTTAAATATCCATACCAAATTTCATCTTTATATTTTGAGTGGAAGTTTTTTTTTCCTTTCTCTCTCTTAAAATAGGCCTCAATTAGGTCTCCTTACTTATGACCCTATTTTCTTGTTACAAACTTATATCACACATTTTAAATATCCAAAAATAATTTTATTCACTCTACCTATTATTTTACTAACCTCCATGTAAATTTTAGGGTCCTTATACCCTGTGTAAGTATGCAAACCAAGAAATGGCCTTATCACCTAGTCTCATTTTGAGCCTATTTGAGACTACCTTGGAAAATCGGATTGGTTTTATCACTTCAATAATATCATGTGAATATTTTTGTACTTTAATTAATATAAAAATCCAAAATTACCTCATCCCATTATTGGTAATCTCTCCCCTTCTTAGAACACCCATAAAACACAAAAAAATGCAAAAATAGGACATTTGTGTAAATCCATAAAAGTGGCATCTGATTTAAATTAAATTTTCATAACCTCCTTGGAGTAATAAATAAAATAAAATAGTTTAAGGATCATAATATGTCATTGGGTGTGCATTTTAGGTCTTTTTCCATGACTAGTCATTATTTGGTTTTAAGAGAGGTTCAAGATCTTTTTGGGGTCTTAACAATTGTTCATAAAGAAAAAATAATTAACTAACCTCATTCCAATATGAAAAAAATATTTAATAACCTCATAAAATATCCCAAATTTCTCATCCTCCCATTCAAAGTGTGAGCTTTGCTATGAGCATCTGAAGTTACTCCTCAGGTGGGATGCTTAGCGTTCTTGATCTTTGAGAGAGGTCTACATTGCATTTTAGGTCTCAAAAACACATTATAATACTAATAAGATTTAATAAACATTTTAAAAAATCCACTAAATTATTATACATCCTATGGTATTAATTATTACCCCACTATATGCTCATGGTGTACTAGTTAGGGTATTTGGGGTTTAGAGCCTATATCCTCTTTGTTATCCTGTAAGGGAATCTAGTTTGAAACTAAGGTGTGTTTCCACTTTATAATTTATGGATACCTATTAAATGAATATTTAATACCTCCATGACCCTTAATTGTTATTTTAAATTATTTTTTTGCTTTTAGATGTCAAATGGATGCCTTACTCTCATGACTACCACTTGTCAAATGAGTGAGTCAATTTTGAGATAAAATGATGGGTATATCCATGATTTGTGTGACATAAATTATATAATTTATGTATTTTACAAGTAATTATAACCATATATATAAAATTTAAAGTCATTTTCATGCCTATAGAGGCGTCAAAAATTAATTTTGCTCATGGCTGGTTGTAGCTTGTGTGTGATCATGTGTATGAATTAATACAAGACTAATCAATGTTTAATTTTTATATCATTTAATTATAGGGTTAAATAATATGTTTATTTCATAGCCAAACTATACATAAAATAATATTCGTATTTTATACCTCTCATAGTCCTATACCTTTCCCTCAGTCAAGTAAAACTTTAAAGAGCAAGTAAACTTGTTATCAATCTCCTGACTACATATGAATTATTTCCAAATCTCCCCACCTCATTTTAAAAAAAATGTTGTGGAAGTAATATTAGCTAAATGACTATTAATTTTCTAAAATTTAATGAAATTATGAATGGGTATGTCCTAAAAGATCCCTTGTGAATCATAATTACTCATAAGGTAATTAAACCTTTAACGACCAACATATAAAATGTGAAAGGACCAGTGGGAAACTGTACTTCAAAGAACTAAACAATACTGATTAATCAATGCATAAAACACATACTATGGTTCATAATAAACTATTATGCACATACTACTTACTTTTAATGTTTCATATACAATTAAATGTTATACTTGATTTCATAATGTGATGCACTTAAAATATTTACATTTTTTTACATACTTTATCTAAAACTCTATGTTTACAATATATATTCAATAATATCATGTTATTTACATGTTTAAAACTAAATACTTAGAATAAATAAATAAAAAAACATTTGTTTCTTAAATCTCATACCATGCTCCACATAAAATTACAAAATTGTATACAATCAACACAAATCATATATATATGGACAACAAAAAGTACAAGATGCTACTTTCTATAAAACTATTTTCATTCTATTCACAAACTTTCATTTATGGTATATCAAGGTCCTATCTCAGCATGCTGAAAATTTTATTCCCTTCTAGATTTGTTTATCTTGAAATTCCATTTTCCATTTTGAAGGTTCACTCTTTGTATTCTTTCTTTCATGCTTTTGCTCAATCTTCACCATGAACTTGTATGCTTCATCGAGGGTTTCCAAATTGAAGAGTTCCATTTCCCCTATGGGCCTAGTGTGAGTCAAGTAGATGAGACTATCAACAAGTTGTCAATACTGAGTGGCATAAACCAATGGTGAAGAACAATCAGCCTCAAGCTTGACTCCTAATAGAAAGGGAGTCAGAGATGGCTTGCAATCAGCCATGTGAAACTGAGCTAATAAGTCAAGAGCATACTTAGAGACTTAGGACTTAGCTTGGTAAATCCTCACTGTGATTGTTTATTTGGTTCTATAATGAACCTATATTCCTTATTTTCTAAAAAATATAAACCTTATTATCTCTTTGTATCTTAGTTCTTTACTTTTAGGCTTAGGACCAGCCATGTCATGTATGTAGCTTGTAGGTGTCTTTAGAGTCATTGAATTGTGTCTGTATGTTTTAAGACCTCATATACTAAATTTATAACCTCAATATTTCTCATTAACCTGTATATATTTATAATTGTGTTCAATCACCTTTCATATACCTACGTTATCCTTTCTCTTGACTTAAAGATGGAAATGGTGCCTCAAATAGGCCTATAGATGACCTTATAGGATGTTGACTATGTTACATGATTAGAACATAATTTATCTATATTTATAGTATGTTAATAAATATAAAAGTCAAAGGTAACTCATTACATATAATATGTAGAGTGTATGATCTCCTTTTAACATTGTCAAGTCACTTTTCTCTTGATTTTACGTATAGGGTACTATACACAATCCTATAGATGATGTTTAGAAACTTGTCAACTTATTTTATTGACTATATAAACAAATTTTAAAGGTCTCATATTCTATTTTCATATTCATTGTAGTTGAATACCCATGTGTGAGACTCTTTTGAGTTAGTTTGAGGTTTAGATAGGATGTCCAAATGAGGACCTATAGGCTTGGGGGCTCGTAGGTCTCTACTTGACTACTTAGGGATACCAAGAGCCATTATTTGAGTTCCTAAACCTATAACCATTTTATAACCACTATATAATCTCATTATCATTCTTCAATGGTCTAAAAAGCTTATAACCAGGTCTTATATCGTTTTTAACATACCCTAATAGTCTATATAGCCTATATACAATCAACTAATGTATAATCCTTGTTTGAAAGCCTTAAATAATTTAGTAAATTTAAATAACTTGATGTTGGTAGTGAGTTATTTAAGGATATATGAAGACATGAGTATATATATCTAGTTTATTCATGATTTTGAGATTCCCCCTCTCTCTTCTATAATCCATATAATTTCATATGAAAGATATAGTTACATCTTGTCATTAAAAGGTGTATTTAGAATCCTATATAGATATATCTCATGATTACAATGGTGAAATAGGGTCTCAAAAACTTACACCATTATGTATCACTTATTCTTGATCTAAAATGAATAATCATACCTCCAATAGATTTCTCATACATATACCATGTTCCCAAAATCAAGCATACTTGAATAATATGAGCCAAAATAAATATCAATAAAAATAACATTAAATCCATGAAATTTAGGGATTTTAAATGAATAGTCAATAATTATAAACCTTTGAGAATCACTATCATGAAGATAAAATAGAGAATTGTAGTAGAAACCACTATAACAACTTATACACCAAGACGTTCTTCCTCAAAGTGAAGGAACCTCATAGAGATGAGTTGGATGATTAAACCAACATGAAAGTGAGATCCATGACCTCTAAAATCTACCCTCTAAATCATTCCTCTACATTTATTTCTGAAGTGGAGAAACAAGTGGAAGAACATATTCCTCTCAGATGGATATCACATAGTGACCTATTATCACTCTTAATGATCATTCATAAAGAAGAGGCCACCAATATATAAAAAAATACACTAATTTAAATATTACTTAGACCCATAACAATTTCCAAAGTTTCAATTCCTAACTCTCTCTTTCTCTCTTAGTTGTACCATTCAATGTAAATTTGCCTTCCTAAGCTTGTGAAGGCAATGATGGAGGAGAAAAGGTGTATGGAGTGTCAGTTCAACTTGAAAATTGGTCAAGATCTGGAAAATTATCTTAGTGAGATCAAGGGATAGTTACAAACCGTTTTTAATGAAAAAATAATCTTACAAGGCCATTCAAGTGCTTGTAAAGTGTCTTTTTGCCAAGATTAGACATTGAATTACATATTTTGTCAAACCTTCTCTATTCTTGAACCATCTATAAAAATTTTATGATATTAGGGGAATTTGGAATATTTTTGAAATGTTTTCATCTTGTAATGGCACATCCAACTCTTCCACATGGGACAAAAGGTGACCAAAATGTGATTTTTTGCATATAGGAGCCAAATAAAGGTTATAGAATTATATTATGATATAGATGACATCCAAGAAACATTTTATAATTATCATAAACTTTATTAAACCTTTGACCATGGTTTACCATTCCAATACCCTTATATTTACCATAGGACTAGATAAGCAAGCCTAAGTTCATAACTTATACAATGGTTGGACAAGGACAAATATGACCATATGGGAATATTTAAGACCACTTGAGACCATGACAAGACCATGAAAAACATTTCACAACCCTATGAGGTATAAAACTAGAGGGTGTGATGGTTAAAAATTGGTAAATATTTCTAGTGATTCATAAGGGTAGCATCCCTGCAATGCTAATGGACAAATAACCTTCTCTTTCCATTGGGTTATCTAGTCACTCTTCTATTCAATCTAAAATTGATATTCCTTATAAACATTTCAAACTCATACCACATAACATAACAAGAGAGAAACACACACTATTCTCAAATTATTAAGTTAAAACCACACACAAAAGACTCAAAACAACACACATAACCTACTATATACAGTCCTCAAAACATGTTTTAGGTAATGTAACACTTCTTGTTTCTTCAACTAGGATAAAAAAGGATGTGTATTGAGTCACAACTAATCCATGCGAGTAAGTCACATAGGATGGATGTTTTTCAAAAATAATTTTCTCATGAAGATGATAAAAAGAATTACCATTCATAGGACCTTTTCTAGATATAAGTAGACCACTTGAAACTCCATTGAATAGCCTTTGTAGTTCTCTTTGAGATCTACTCAATAGTGCAACATTTACTAATCTCATTAATGATAATTTGTTTTTTATTAATCTGCTCCTTGGGAACCATGAAAACTTGATCTACTTCACCTTGTTTTAGACCATGACATATTTTATGTCTAGGATCATCAAATTGGTATTCTTGTTGATCAATGATATATACAACTACATCAAGATCAAATTTAGGCCTAGACTACTCCTTAATCACATAAATTTCTACCATGGTCTAATTAACTTCTTCTAATACTTCATCTTGCATGATAGTGATTTGATACTTCTCTTCATGATCCTTAGGTCTAAAAGTTACCTTACTTTCAAGAAAATGTTATTTTGAAGGGAGTGTTGGCTTACTTATCAACTCAAAATCTTGAACTATGGCATGAGACTATTACTACAAATCATCTTTTTCTTCATGACTATCACATTCATGAACTTCTTCATCTTGGGTAGTCAAAATTTCATCGTTTCCTCCTTATCATGATCTATTATTATTGGAGACTTATAATCACCATACATAGGAATAAGATAGTTACCTTATACAACTTATTGAAGAGGACCATTAAGACTTGCCTTAGAGTGTTCATCAACTTCATCGTGAATGATGTATGTGCCAAGACTTGTATCTTCAATAGGATCATAATCATAAGTGTCAAAACCATATTCATTAGGAAGATATGATAAATTCATTCAAATTTGGAATATTATCCTATATCAATGACATGATCCTCTTGTTCATGGATGGTTAAATTCAAATTAGAGTTAGCTTTTGCATATGGTTCAATGAGAAAATTTGCCAATGGTTGTGTCCTTATTATTACCTTACCTCCATACTTTTTTTGTGAAGGCCAATAAAGACCAATTAAATATAAATATATCATCCTATCTTAGTCGTGAATTCTCTTGATAGACAAATAGCAAAGTGTCCAAGTAGTTCTACCACCTCTATGTCTTGAAGGATGGGAAAACATGGGCAATTATGCAAGAAAAATTTCAAAATTTTGATAAGCCCTATTAACTTGAATAGTGTCCCATTAATTTTAACTACTCATTTGATATATGTATCATATTTCAAGATTAACTTGTCTACAACTAGTTTGGGCATGACTAAAGTGCTTGCCCCATTTTTGATAATGCAACTACAAACTAGTTTATCTCCCACATTTAGGGTAAGATAAAAGGGTGGGGGAATTTCATCATTAGTGGAGGACTAAATAATATGGTTAGTAGAATTTTTTAGTGATATAGCACCATGTTTTGATGGTTGAAGATTGATATGGATTTAGAATAAGTTCTCTTGAAGTAATTACTTTTGACTAGGCATGTAGAGTACTTCCCAAAGAGATATACATATCTGGGAATTCTTCAAAGAGTCAATGATATTCAAAGGAGAGACACTAACCTTTTATTTCATCCTTAGAGGAAATTAAGTTCCTTAATATCGAGGCAACAAATATTAAGTCACCCTTCCCAAGTTCTTATTTTTAAGAGGTTTAGGACATGTAGAGGCTGCCATATGTACATATACATTTTGTTGCTTTGAAGGAAGATTGTTTGGAGTTATATTCATGTGTTAAACATATCCCAAATATATTCTCTTTTACATTGTGTTGTATGAAAATAAAATTATTTGATTTATGATAAGTCTATATTATATTTGAATGTTTTTCAAGCTCACTCTTTGGATTCCACACACTTCATTGAATTATGCTTACATAAAGTTCTAAAATTATGTTGTCAATTGAGGAGTAAGCCCTCCTTAACCTGCCAAAGTTTTAATTTCACCATATTTTACATTAATTAACTCTCCTTAAACTTCCATTATTCTCCTTGAACTATATTACTATGGACTAGAACCATGGATTTTGTGTTGGGAGTAGAATTTAGATTGTAGGCATTAGGTGTCCTATGGAAATTAGGCTGACCTTGTCCCCTCCCTTAACCATTATAATGAGATGGAAATATATTTGACTATGGAGGTTAATATTAAGGGTTTTTATGACCTTGAAATTATTTATTTTGATGCCTAATTTGAGCCTTTAAGGCCATAAATTTTTCTTGCCAATCAATGACATCATTTGATTTCTTTGGAGTAGTTCTAGACTTGTTTCTTGAACATGGAAATGGGACAAGACTTGGAGTAATAGTAGACATGCTAGGCAAGATGGGCATAGATAATTTTGGAGGTATTTAATTAGCTTCGATCAAACCATTATCAGCTCTAATGGTTATATCATAAGCCTCAGGTAAATTATATCCACCCATGGACTGTAACATGATAACTATATTAGTCCCAATATTTCTAAGATAGGTTGGGAAAAAAACTTGCAGGGTGTCTCATGAGAATTTCTAGTCTATTCCATGTAATTTGAAACCACTCATTGAAATCATGCATAGTATCCTTGGGCCCTCTATAAATGACATTCAACTAATGTATGATTTATGTATGATCACTTTTATCTTTAAATATTTGAGTCGACAACTCTCCAAAATAATCCCAAGTAGCAATGCATACTCTCAATAATGTTATATACCAATAGAGACATTTCCCCTAGGATACATGGAAATAAATATGACTTCTATGTTAAATTCAATGACATTATGGAAATTTTAGAAGCTGTATATGTTTTTAATATTCTCACTTGAGGTGATATGACCTTCCCCATTGAAAGTGGGAACACTCTTGGTGGCATTGGGAGGGATATCATCATAGGCATTAAAGTTTATAGGATTTTCAGTAGTGAAGGTTGGGAAAGCATGATACCTAGCCATGTTACCTTCAAAATCTTTTTCAGACTCTTACTCTCTTTCAATTTTAAAAACTTTCGCTTATTCAATCTCTTTTTCAATGTCTCAAATGTCAAGGTAGGCTCATGATACTAAACTTGAAGAAGAAGTTCAGGATGAGGGAGTGAAATTTTAGGATGATAACCTCTACTAGTATCTTATCTAGTAAGGACCATGAAGCATAAAAAAAGAAAAAATAAATTGGTTTACAACTACATGTTATACCTTTAGTAGAGTTGCCAAATTTTGAATAGAACACACTTATGTAGTTATGATGTTGTCAAGACCAACATTCACCTTGATAAGAAGTGATTTAGATAATTATACCAACAAACATTCTAGAAATATTGTTATTCAATTTTCCATCACTAGAGAGGTATTTGAAGCCTCCTAAAAATTTAGTGGAACATGGGATTATATGTAGACTTGTGGGTTGTCTATATCATGGGTTAAGCTCTAAATTAAAGGGTTATCTCACTTAATATGATCATTTGAGCTCATCATCTATAGTACTAGATTATTGTGGTGGAAAAGAGATAGGAGGAAAATGAAAGAAACCTAATCCAAGAGGTGATGTAGAAAAATAATATCCATAATAAAAACATGCACGTTCACTATGAGAGATTACTTACAAGACTAACTTCAACATCAAGATTTCACTAACATAAGTATTTCAAACATGAAGGTGATATGTAATGCACTTATCAAGTTGATTGAAAAAGAGGTATTGTTTTAGAAATTATTATCCTTTTATAAACTTAAATACATAAAAATACATTGACCTCAATTCATTTGAACTATTAGAGAGTAGACTACTTGCACAAAACAAAAAAGAGTAAAGTGAACATAAGGATAGATGATTATCACTTGTCATCAACTATACACTAATTCACACACCTAGACAAGAAGTTATGAACTCAAAACCAGATTTAAATATTTATTTAAAGGCATATATAGTAATCAAACTAGTAGGGATTCATCCTACTAGGTGTGGATTCTTTCAAACATAACCAAAAATGGTTGCTTATATAGATAATGGTGAGGAGAGAGAAGGGTGTAGTAGAGGAGTGAAAAGTGTCCATGAAATTTAAAATAATAAATGGAGTTATAAAATATTAAAATATAACTATAATTACTTGTGTCTCACTCTTGAATATTATATAACCTTTCATGTGGCATAGTGGCTACAAATTGCCTTGACATCATGAGTAGCTCCTTGAAAACTACCCTTATTTGCATGAATGGAGGGATAAATGCAACCTATAATAATAAATTATACATTAAAATACCTAATATAACTAATTATACATATTACATGCCTTAAGAAAACTCATTTTACCTTCCATTTCATCATTTGGGTGTATAGGTGTTTTGAGGCTCTTTATTTCCCATGCCTAGTTTGGTCTAAGTGGCCCAAAATTCAAGTGAATCTTCTTCATGTCATACAAAATAATTTAATGGTATTAAAATATGTTATTAGGTATTAAAGAAACCATTTTAATTCTTGAAATAACTCCCAATAACTTTCTTTTCTCCTTAATCCTTCATTAGGCTTAGTTTCCTTGTAGCCCTAAAAACCTATAAACCTCATTATGTAGGGACTTGTACATATGATAATTAAAAAATTAGGGAATATTATAGGACACTTTATGTTCTTATAACTTCATAAAAAATTTAATATTCATATTCCAAGGGGAAGTTCATTTTTTCTGCCTTTATCTTTGTTGAATTAGGCCTCAATTAGGCCTCCTTACCTTGGACATTGTTTTATTGAAAAAAATTCTACCGCACATGTGAAATCACAAAAAATAGTTTTATTAACTTTACATAGGTGACAAATAACATCCATGTCAATTTTTTTTCTTAATACCCTGTGGAAGTATGCAAACTAAGAAATGCCCCGAACACCTAGTCTCATTTTGATCCAATTTGAGATTAGCTTGGAAAATGGGCCTAGTTAGATCAACTCTAGAATATCCTATGAATTTTTTTCTACTTTAATGGATCTTAAAAATACCATATGACTTCAAAACATGATTTGGAATCTCTCCTCTTCTTATAACACCTTCAAAACACCAAAAACATGCAAAAATAAGGCATTTATTAAAATTTGTACAAGTGACATTAGTATTAAAGTACATGTTCAAAACCAAATTGGATTCCTAAAAAAATAGTTTTTAGGAGAAAAATATGTCATTTTAGGTGAATTTTAGGTCTTTTTCCATGATTGGTCACTATTTGGGTTTAAGACTTATTTAGGGTCTTAACAATTATTCATAAAGAAAAAATCATTAATTGACGTCCTTCCACTTGTAAAAACCTCTTGAATGACCCCATAAATAATAATAAATGTCTCATCCTCTCATTCATAATATGAAATATGGTATGATAATCTAAAGTTACTCCTCGAGTGGCATGTATAGTGTTCTTTATCCTTGAGAGGTTTAATTTGAGTTTTGGATCTCAAAAATCCATTCTGTTGGTGGGAAGAGTTCATACACCTTTAAAAAAATCCCCTCCATGATTATACAATATATATTAGTCCTTTATATCCTAATATATGCATACGGTATAATGGTTAAGGTATTTAGGGTTTAGATCCTCTCTCCTCTTTACTAGCCCTCAAGGGCTTCTAGTTTGAAACTAAGGTATGTTTCCACTTAATAATATATGAATACATATTATATTACTATTAACTATCTATATTACCTTTCACGATGTTTTTAAATGACTATTTTTCTCTTTGATACTAAGTGGATGCCTTAGTCTCATGATTTCCCCTTGTCAAAAGATAGGGCTAAGTACGAGACAAAATAGTGGGTATATACATTATTTATCTGCCCTGAAGTAGACCATGTATGTATTTTCAAAGTCATTACCACAATTTTTAGAAAATTTTAAGGAATATTTATGCCTATATAAGACATAAGACTTAATTTTTCTCAAGGTTGGTTGTAGCCTATGTGTGACTGTGTGTATGAATTAACATAAGACTAATTAATGTTTCATTTCTCCATCATTTAGTCTAAGGGTTCAATCAGATGTTTATTACATAAATAATTTATACATTAAATAATATTCATTTTTTATACCTCTCATATTAATTTATGTTTTCCTCAATTAAGTAAACCTTCAAAGAGTAAGTAGACATGTAGTTAATCTCTTGATTGACTATGGATAGAGACATAGGACCTAGTTTGTTAAGTCCTCATGTTGATTCATTTTTTGGTTTGAAAATTATCCTATATTACCTTATGGTATGACTAATATATACCTTAATGTATCTCTATATCCGTGTTCTTTACTTTTAGTCTTAGTACCGACACAGTCATATATGTATCCTGTAGGTGTCTTTACAGTCACTTGACTATGTCTCTATGTTTTAGGACCTCATCTACTAAAATTATAACATCACTTTGGATCATGAACCTATATTGAGTTATAATTTATCTTAGTCACATTTCATATACCTACTCTATCCTTTCTCTTAACTCAAAGATGGAAATGGTGCCTCAAATAGGCCTTTAGATGTCCTTTTAAGATGTTGACTATGTTAGGTTTTTAGACCCTAAGTTTTTTCTCTCTCTTCATTATGTTATGAGATATAAAACTCAAAATTAAATAATTCTATTGAATATGTATATTTTATGATCTCCTTTTCACATTTTCAAGTTACTTTTCTCTTGCTTTTCCATACAAGGTACTATACACAGTGTTATAAATGATGTTAAGGAACATGTCAACTCAATTTATTGACTCTAACATCAAATTTTTAAGTTATTTAGAACATATTTTTAAGGGATAATATTATATTTTCATATACATATTATTTTAATCCCCATGTGTGAGACTCTTTTGATTTGGTTTGAGATTTAGATAGGATGTCTGAATGATGACCTATAGGCTTAGGGGCTTGTGGGTCTCTACTTAACTGCTTAGGGATACCAAGAGACATCATTTGAGTTCCTATACCTCTACAAATTTAAAAACCATTATATACTCTTATTATCATTCCTCAATGGTCTAAAAATCTTATGACCAAGTTTTATATCATTTTTATCTTGACCTAATAGTCTGTAAACACTATATATAATCAACCAATGCACAAGCCTTGTTTGAGATCCTTAAAATACTTAATCAATTTGAATCACTTTATGGTTGAAGTGATGTAGTTAAGTATATATTAAGTCATGAATATATGTATATGGTTTCTTGATGACTCTGATAATCTCCCATCACACTTATACAATCAATAAAATTAAATATGAAAGAGGTAGTTGCAGCTTCTCATTAGAAGTGTATTTAAACTCTTATCTTGAGATATTTCATGATTAAAATGGTGAAATAAGGTCTATTAAACTTAAAACATTATTTATCATTGGTTACTAATCCAAAATTAGCAATCAAAACTCCATTAGACTGCTCACACATAGGCCATGTTTCCAAAAGCAAGCATATTTGAAGAATATGGGCCAAAATAGATCTCAAGAAAAAGAACATGGAATAAATAAAAATTATGGAGTGACCATATAAAATTAATAAGTATAAACCTTTTAAAATTACTTCCATGAATATAAAATAGATACTTACATCAAAATGCACTAGAATAACTCATAAACCAAGACATTCTTCCTCTAATTGAAGGCACCTCATAAAGATGAGTTATATAAGGCACATCAAAAAAGGATTCCAATGAACTATATAAATTACCCTAAAAAGAATTCATCTCTATATATTTATGAATTGTATAAATAGGTGTAAGAGTAGACCCCTCTCGGATAGATAAAACATAGTGATCTACTATTAGTCTTAAGCATTGTTCAAAAAGAAGAAGTCACCAATCTACAAAACAATTAAAAATATTTTAAGCTTACTTTTACCCCTAAAATTACCAAAGTTTCATCACCTAACTCCTCTCTCTTTTACTTACCATTCAATGCAAATTTTCCTTCTTGAGCTTGTTAAGGTAGTGATCGAGGAAAAAAGGTAGTTTTAATGTTAATTCAACTTAAAACTTGGTATATATCTATAAAATTATCTTAGGAAGATTAAGGGACACTTTTTAACACAATTTTAAATTTAGAAATGATCTTTCAAGGCCATATCAGTGGTTGTAAAGTGTCATTTTACCAAGATTAGGAATTGAATTGTAGATTCTTTTACACTCTGAATATTTATAAATAATTCATGACCTTTTTATGACATCATTAGAATTTTTAATCTTCCCATAATTTTATCTTCTTGGAATATCATGTCCAACTCTTCCACAAGGGCCAAAAGGTGGCCAAAATGTGATTTTTTTCAAGATAAAAATGAAAATGAAAACTACAAATTATGGTGATTTACCAATGTGAAGGAAAATTATGCCTATAATTTACACACTTTTTATTATAAATAACCTATACACATTCACTTCATATTCATACAATGACTCTTGCATTAGTATTTCACATAGAGGTCTAGGCAAACACTCACACTAGCTTGAAAGGAATGAATAATGATTGAATTCACTTCCAAATTAGGTATAAATTAGAATTATGCAATTTATATTACCTACATGGTTTACAATTTTATGTACATAGGTGAAAAATTAAGACATAACATAGGAAAACAATCATTCACTAAATTACATCAATGAATATTAAGAAAACACTTCATGAACAACTTGAAGATGGAGGGAAATTTAGATTTTTATTGATTCAAAGATGAGGTAGTATACATTTTGGTAGTTTTTTAGTAAGAAAAAATTATAATCTCTATATAATCATTCAGAAATGAATGTACATATATAAATTAAGGAGAGAGAGAGAGAGAGAGAGAGAGAGAGAGAGAGAGAGAGAGAGAGAGAGAGAGAGAGAGAGAGAGAATCTCTAGATGAGTCTTTACTAGTCTTAGTTCACTCTTATTTCAACTCTACTACTTACTCAAACTTGAACTAAAGCTTTAAACATTCAAATACACTTCCCAAATTATAATGTATAATTTTGAGAGTATACACATTATTTAACTTTGAATATTTTGTGTTAATTAGGGATATAATCTTGTTTGAGTTCTTAAAAAGTTAAATGTCTCTTGCATGGTTTGAAAGTCTTCAGTCTTGAAGATATCTTCAATTAACTCCTCTTCAACTTGCAACTTGTATTGAAATCCTTTCAATCTTAAGTTAGATGCTTGTGATATTTCATGAATATTGAAGTTTGATTTTGGTTAAATTTATTTATCTCTTGGAGATTTACTTGATCTTTTTGACATATAACTCGGAGTTTGACTTCACTTATCTTGACTCACAACACGCATTCATCTTGAATTTCTAAATTTAGCCCAAAAAGGGAGTAGTAGGAAAGATATTAAATTTTTAAATTATAACTATTTTATTTCAATAAAATATGGAATAAAATATTAACAAATAATTTAACTCAACTTCTCCACTTTTGCATGTTTTGAACTACACTTTTCTAGGGCTAATTGAATACTTGCTTTTGACTTCACCTTTTCTAAATTTAGCCAAAATGTGAAAGAGATTTATTTTATAAATTTATATATATTTATGTATTCTATGGAAATAAAAACAATTTAAAACACTAAGTTACATCGAAACATACTTCCATCTCAAATTTCATGACATTTCATTGAATAAAACTCAAAATATGTAATTTTTTGTGTTGACTAGCTTGCATAATTTCATTTTTGAATACATGTAGGTATACATTTTAAATTTTTATGAGTATTATTAGGAATAAATACATAATTAATTTTTAATTATGACCCTTAATAACCCCTCTAATATTTACCACTATTGGATGTGCTCAACCAATCTCTTAAACCATTCAAAAATTACCTTTTTCTAACTGTCTCTCTTGCTTGCTTAAAACCCTGATACCTATACCATTTCCTTTCTCCACTTTTTCTCTCAAAATTTTGATTTAGGAAAATTTATTAATGTAATTTTTGACACATAATATCTCAAAAAACTTTTATTTTACAATAATGAACTCAAAAATGCAATTATATCCCTTAAACTTGAGCCATTGGGGTTTAAGACTAGTTTTAGAGCACCTATTATTATTAACAATTGTTCATAAATTTAATCCAATGTAACCTTAAAAAATTTATTTAATATTTATATAATATTTTCTCCAAACTCCTCCTAATAAAAACCAACTCTTTTTCACCTTCATGTATTGAGCATTTGAAAACTGCCTTCACTAGCTTGTAGCTAGTTAGTTTTAGGAATAAAAGAAATCTCTTTCTAAATTTTGACTTGTGTGATGTTATTTAATATGTTTTTTGATTTAAGTTTATATAATATTTTTTATAAATTTTTAATATTAAATATATTAATGAATTCTTCTTAAAAACCTTTACATAAGTAACTTTGACCAATAGTGGCAAAATTGTCAACATTAAACTGATAGGAGATTAGTTGAAAGTGAAGGAAAACTAAGAATAATATTTAATGTTACACCACTCATTTGATAATAAAATATCTAAATAAAAAATTTATAAATTTCATCACCCAATTATATAGAGGGCATGCCACATGGTTCCAAGGAATTTAACTCAATCTATGAAGAGGCCATGTGATGTGAAGCACCAAAGTTAATCACCCATGTAGTATTCTAAGATACAATAGTAACTAGGGAATTTCAATTTTATTTACCCTTACTATTATCCTTTGTATTTTCATTACCATTATCAATTTACTTATATAATTCATGGGTTGATTAGTGATGATTAGTATAATAAGCGACATTGGTGTTATGCTTATCAAACATCTTGGTTAGTTGGTCAATATACTTTTTCAAACCTTTTCTTTCATCATGGTTTCACAATAAAATCCCAAATTTTATCCATTGTTTATTAGGATTATAAATATAAGAATAGGTCTCATTATTTGATTTTTTAGGTGGGAGGATTTGCATCCTTCTCTTGATCCTTTTTGTTATATTTCTTCTCTTTGTTGTTTGAAACCTTATCTTTCTTAGCAAAAAGTGCATGAGATTTTGAGGACCTTTTTTTTCCCATCTGTATCAAAATATCTTGATCCTGAGTCAACTAAATTATAAATGGATATAAATAATTAATCTTTAATATGGATCAAATAACACTTTTTATGGCATGGAAAGTGGATACAAATATAAAATAGTTTAGATCTAGTTTTGAGAGTATAGATAAAACAAGTTGATCATATTTATTATCTATTCCTAATTATTTCAACTATAACCTCAAATATTTTAACCTGGTGAAGAATCCTTGTAGTTTGTCAAATTCACTCAGGCTCAAACTAATGATCTCTTTATCTAGTTCATGACCTCTCATCACATATTGACTCCCAAAGAGCTTTTCCAGTGTGGTCCATACTTAATTTGGTATTTTATCATATTCAATGTGAAAATATAAGTCAAGAGAAATAAACAAAGTAAAATAACCATGTGCTTGATCACATATGTTAAACCATTTATTTTTCTTTGCATCTATTACAATTATAGTTTCCTCATTCATATTAATCCTATATAAACCTTGTTGTCTTAGAAAAATAGCACATTTATTCTCCATTTGTGGCATCTGAATGAAATAAGATGAGTAAACAACCAAAAATTTGACTTGATTTTGGAAAAGAGGTTTTTATAGAAAGTAAAGAATAAAATATAAAATAGAATTACATAACACCACATAGTACCCTCTTATAAATATTAGAGTGATTCCCCCTTAAGTTTCAAATATAAGAATGCTCCTATAGACATCAAACTTAGTTGATAATTTATCTTAATAAAATGTTTGTAAGTATGAAATAACTATGGGGACATCAGACTCAATGAATAATACATCCAAGAGTTTATAATATTTGGTTTGAAGAGATATCTAAAGGGACCAAAAACACCACCAATGCATAGATCGCTAAAAGATAATAACTTTTTAAGAAGAAACTCAATTACAACCTACCAATCAAAAGTTATGTGTGTTTTTAAATATGATAAAATGAAAATTTTGGTAGCAATAGTGTCAAACAAATATAAAATGTACATATTTGAGAAAAATTTGGTGTGTAAATATTTGGGATAAAAAATTCTAATGAAAATTTAAGATCCCATGGGTTTATAATAACCAAGGGATAATTTCATAAATGACCAGGGGCTAAGGCCTTTTGTGAATGCTCCCCCTTTCTCACTTTTTATGTAACCTTGATTGATGTGGGTGTTACATCACCTTTCAAATAACCCGATTTTGAAAATGAATAGTGTTTAACTTCACTGTCTTAAATCTAATGTTCATGTACATGTCTAATAAAGAGGAATATTAGGCCCTAAAATTGATGACATAGATACCATCACCACATTATGGAAGTGGCCCACATAAACTAGAGAGGTGTAGTTGGTCTATTTTTCATAGATGGTATGGGACTTAGGGATGTGCATCACTATGTATTAGGAATCTAGGTCTATGGGCCTTGGGGCCCATGGAGCCATGGGTGTTTGGAGTTCAAATTTTTACATCATAGGTAGTCAAGTTAGAGGGCCTTGGCCCCCATGAAGTCATGAATGTGTATGTCCTATGAGCCATATCATCACGTGTATGGGAGTTAGGTCAATGGTCTTACATGCCCATGAATTCACATATGTCTGGGTGTTAAATTCCATGTTGATGAATCATTTATGGTCAAGTATATAAACCTTAAAAAATGTAAAGTCATAGATCACTTGTAAGCATGGATGAAGGATAATTTTTTATAAAAAAATTCTAAGTCAAAAAGTTTTGCTACTATTACATAAGTGGCAAAAAAATCCCTATAAGATGAACCCAAATATATGAAAATTAGGTCCACTTTCTAAAAAATAATCAAATACCCATTTGGTAATCTGTTAAACCTAGAAAAATATATTATTTTTTATTAAATTCTCTGATGGTACAAAAATGTGTAAAATCCAAGAAAACTACCTCAAACCCTCCAAAAATGGTTGAAAATGGTTGTCATGAAACTAGTTCATGTTTACAACCAAACCTAGGTGTTGGTACCCTTTAAATCTAATTTTGTTATCTATTTTTCATCTACAAACACTAGCTATAAATATATGTATAGATTTATGAGAAAACCCACCAAGCCCATGAAATGCAAAATCAAGAAAGTAATAGGAATCCATAATAAGGATCTCACAAAGATTAAAATAGAAAATAGATGTTAGAATGGCTCTAATACCATGTCATATTACACCATGATCAACCAAATAGTCAAGCACAGATGAAGAACCTATAGAGTGAAATATCATAAACTAAAATAAATAAAGCTCATACAAGGAAAGTTGTGCAAAAGAGCATTATCTCATTAAAAATTCAAGCATTGAAAAAAGCATTATCCAAAAAGTACATAGGAAGTTCCATTAAATAGGTTATATATATATATATATATATATATATATATATATATATATATATATATATATATGACCATCCTCATGCATGTGGGATTATTTTCCACTAAGGACTTTTATTAAACCTAAGCAAGCTGACTAGACCGTAGAGACAATACCTAGTGGGACAAAAGTCCACCAAAATTTATGAGAAATCCTTTGATGTATTACCCAAGGTCTTACAATACGACTCACAAATTAAAAATCCAAGAGGCATCATAATTAAGGGTAAGAGTCATATATGAAGGAAATAGATATAAAATAGGATATAAATAAGAGGAACATGATCAACTAATGATAATATCCATCAAGGGGATATTAGTAATGAAAAAATAGAGATATATAAGGGAAAAAAGATAAAATAAGACTGATGTATAAATCCTTAGAAAGAACAAGACACTTTTATTAAGTTGGCAAAGATAAGAGCTTTAACATCAAGGGCCTAGAGAACCCTACCTAGATAGTGTAAGCTTAGGTGAACAAGTGAAGTATAAATATCATCCCATGAAGGTTAAATGAATGAGAAGTAAAATAATCCTACATTCTCAAAACATGTTTCCCATTCCTCAGGACAACTTATATATTCATCTATCTACTATGAATTTTGGTACTTACATGAGAAAATAGGTGGATCCATAATGTAATATAAATGAGAGACCTCCTACCCTAGTATACTATCCTAGTGCATCCAAATGGAATCAACTCTATCATGAGGTTAACTTTTTATTTTATCTTTGAATATAATATGGGGTTTGCCAAGAATAAGATCACATCTTTTGGTTTGATCTAAATTTTAATTTTTTTTTTAAAGATATGGATTTTTAATCTTTTTGTTTTTTATATTTTCCTCATCCATATGGATTAAAAAAAATTAACAATGGATGTTAAATATGACTAACACAAAATATACCACACCTATACACTAAAGATAAGAACCTAGATACTGAGAAAACTAGAGACTCGTAGACCTATACATTATAAAATAATCAATGGGAATTATGGAAGATCTATCAATGTAAAAAGATGATACAATGAGGATATGCTAGTAGCAAACCACAAGAAGGGAAATTTTGGATTTAGTAGTGACTAGGTGAAGAAGGGGATATAAAAGTGCATGAGAATGTAGGTAAAATTTAAAAATGGAAATCTTAATGAGGGAAACACTATGAAATATTGTAATCATGTCATTAGTTAAATCATATAAACCTACATACGGTATAGCACAAGTATTGATAATAAAAGACATCCCAAAATAGGGAGAGTGTTAAAAGAAACCAAGGAACTAGAAAGGAAATAATGGCTAAAAAATAAAAATGTGATAATATAAAATAAAATTACCAAGGTGTCTAAAAATGAAAACTAAGGACATAAAATACCTAAAGTTACTACTAAATATACACAAAGGAGACTAAGGCCACTATAAAGAGTGTATAAAATAAAGTGATAAATTAAAGCACTATGACATCTAACAAAGAGACAAAGGTCACATAAAAAAACATGGGTATTAACAAATAAACACAAGGTAAACTAAGGATGATTGTGAAATGAAAACAAAAAATAAAGTACCAGGGCATATAAAAAGGAGACCAAGATTGCATAAAAACATTGAGGTACTATCAAAGATCCACAATGGAAAGAATGGCCGATTATCATGAAACAAAAATATAAAGTAAAGATCATGCTAAGAAATAAAAATGTATAAAAGCAAAGAAATATATCGAAAAATAAAAAGAAACATACATGGTAAATATAACATAACATCAAATCAAAATATGTGAAATGTAATACTATTTATCTCAAAAGGTTTTTTGATGGTAAAAATGTTTTTTTCTAAGGTGTGAAATGTTCTTGATTATTGTCTCATTGTAAGGATGAGATATCAATAAAGAGAGAGAATGTGTATGGGCAACATAATATTCCACCAATGTATGCATGATGGTATGGACAGGCATCAAAAGATGCTCCAAAAGTTAAAATAAAAATGGTAGGCATTGCAAGGTGCCCCAACATGTGTAATAATAGAAGCATTTACATCACAAGATGACCCAACATGTGAGATAAGGAAAGTATGGGCATCAAAATATTCCATAACTTATAGGATGTATGTGGATTGGAATTAAACTCAATATTACTAGGTTTAGAAATGATGTCAAGTTCTATGTAAATTTGTGTTATAGTAGAGAATGTGGCATATTAGTAAATTTTGAGATGTTTTGGAGGTGTTATTAATTTATATTGTTTAATATTATATATGATAATTTAATCTTTTTTAATATAACTAGGGTTGAACTATATTAGACTACCTAATATAGTTAGGCTATTGTGAAGTGATTTTGACTATATCAACTAGGCTAATTTGATTGATTAAAATTGAGGGATATTGATTGATATAGTTTGGGTACTTTTAAGTATTATGATTGATAAGAAGAGGTTTTAAGAATATATATAGATGATCCATGTTGAGTAAAATAAAATTGTGTTTGATATGGAAATTTGTACCAACACATTCTTTGTCTTGATAGTTTTAGCTATAAATTATAGAATTTGAATTTAGAGCTATATCAATGCATGTGATGTGGTTATTTTATCGAAATTGAAACATTAGAACTCTATAAGCACATTTTATGTCATGGATGGTGTATTTTTTTGTAACGTAAGGTATAATTATAATTTTATATCTGCATTTTATGTCATTGTTGATATAGTTGTTTCTAACAAGAAAGTTATTTATAACTATATTATAAAAATTTGTCATTTTTGATGAAGTTATATTAAATAGGATGCAATTTTAGAAATTTATCAACATGGTTAATTTAATTTTATTGACACATTTTTTGTCATGGTTAGTGAAATTAGTTATAATAATAATTTGATTTATAACTATATTAACATAACCTATGTCATGGCTAATGTATTTATTTGAAATTGGTTATAATTGAATGGAACTAGGATAGAAAATATAACCATATTGGTTTGATTTTAATATAATTATTATGAAATGGATGAAATAGTTGTAAATAATTTATTATGCCAATTAGGATGGTTTGCAAGAGGTTCAAATTGAAAGTGAGCATATAGGATATGTTTGAGAAGTCCTAGAAGTTATAGGACAAAAATAAACATGAATTATAATTCATTTTGGAATATTAATTTCAACTAGGTTCTCTTCATAAGTTAAGGGGTTGAAATTTTTCATTTGTATATGATAAACTTGATTGTGAGCTAAATTTTGATGATTCATCCATCTAAAATATTCCAGGACATGGAGAAAGGATGGTTGTAAATTGATAAAATCATCCTTACCATGAATTTAATCAAAGCGAGGCTTTTTATAAGTGGAAAATTCATAAGAGGGATTTTCACCCATTCTATAATAATCATTAATAGGATGATATTATTATTTACCCTACCTGTAAGGATAATTAGGATGATATGTATGAGATTTATTATAAATCATATTATAAATATGAGAAATGGGAAAATCATCATGGGGAGTTTTTTAATGTTATAAATGTCATCAATTGGAATGTATGATATCATGATAAGGTCTTCACCTTTTCCATAAGAATAATCATCATAAATTATAAAAATGTTATATTTATTTTAGACCATGTGAGAAGTCAAAGTAAGTAGATCCTCTATCATGGTAGGATTGTGATAAATGATAAGATCATCATGGGGATCTTCAGTAAAACTATAATTTTCATCATTGGGATTATTATATAGGTTTTCATAAGTTGGAATGTCATCATAGGGATCTTCATCTATGGAAAATGGAGAAGAATAATTTCACCATGGGGGATTTCCTTCAATGGTGGTTATAGAAGGTAGAAATGAATGATCCTTGTAAAATAAAAATGGTTGAGGCTTGATAAAAATGTATTAAGAGGATGAATCATTGAAAAATTATAAATATCACATACATGTATGATGATTATGAAAAAAGGAAATACAAAAATAAAAATTTTAACCAAAATGTGTGATGATGGTGAATAGAAAGTGAGGATTAAAAACAAAAAGAAATGTAAACATGTAGACAATCCAACCGGTGGTGGGATAAGATTAAATTTAGCCACCATTATGTATGAATGAGCTAGGATAATCAATATAACAATCATATTTCTCTTTGTAGACTAGTATACAAATAATATATCCTAACATAGAACCTACATATAACTAGATTATAAGTGAAAATATTCATGGTGGATGTATAAATAGTAGATGATAGTCCACACTCAATGTCAAGGGTATAAGGTTCAAAATCCTATGCCTAATATATGGGGTATATTTATAATTATATCCCAAGATAAATTAATGATGTATAAAAGGTAGAAAAAGGGTATTGATGATATAATAAGGAAACTATATACAAGGAATTGATGAACAAGGGTAACATATATCCAATATAAAAATAATATAAAACTAAATAAACATTAAATGGTGAACTACTAGACTGTAAGTATAGTTTACATAGCCTAAAATGATAATGGAAAACCTAAGAGCCATATACTATACCAACTTATTAGGTAAAAGCAGAAACTAGGAAAGGACAAAAATATACATACTAAAATAATAATGATAAAAGTAGATATATCTAGTACGTAAATAAAAAAGAGAATAAGGATAGAGATATTTACATTTAATTCAACTATTTGGCACATTAATATCCCCCTTATCTCTAGTGGAACTTTTTAAGAGAAGTTTTAGATTGAAGACATCAAATGGTAAGATGAAGACTTAGGTATCCTTAGTTTGGTACTTCAAATACTAGGTATACCTCCTTGGTTCAACTTTTCATATTGAGATTTAAATATACTGAGAAAGAATTGGCCGCCAATAATAATACTTTAACCTCTTACTCCTCATTTCAATACATAAGGGTAGAAATATGAGTGCAAGTAGTGTAGATGAGTGTTGTGTGTTTTGGAATAATAATTATGAATCATTCATATATATATATATATATATATATATATATATATATATATATATATATATATGAAAACCTATAAATCACCTAAGACACTAAGTTAAAAATATCAATAAAGATGAGACAATTTAATTATATGTAATATAATGTATAGTTCTATCAGTTAGGCTCATATAGTTGAAAAAATAGGAATACATAATTGTATCATTTAGATTGATATAGTACAAGGATAAATAGGTAGGAAACATACAATGTTAGTTAGGTTGATACAATATAAATATAAAGTGTCTATAAAAACTATATGTAAAGAGAAAAATAATAAAGATAAGAATATACTCATAGTTTAGACTGATAGTAGTGAAGTTATGAAAATATAATATGTAAACATCTACTATAAAGTACCACAAGATGACCCCACCCATTTCTTAGTGAACTCCTTAAGACATGTACTCAAAGAGATTGATGCGCTAAAAACTCATTCAAGATAAAATTTTAGTAAAGTAATAAATATGGAAAATATTGAGTATATACACATAATATTTAATCCAAAAGACTTAAGTACTCACCCATGGTGGAACAAGATATCACTATGAATTATATTGATATAGATAGAATTAATGAAGACATAAAATATGCATAAATAAATAGAATTCAAACCTTGGAAAACATAATCCCACACAAATAATTCACTTCAAGTTACATTCTATTACATTCATCACTAGTATTTGAAGAGAACTGAATCAGTAAACTAATAGAAGATAAGTAATGTTATTAGAATCTAAAGCTCTATCAAAAATTAAAAATAGCATACACACATGATAAAAAATATTTTCACCTAGAAAGATCCTTTTGATAAAAATATATCATGAAAAATTATCCCTTATTGAATTAACTCAATCATTTAAAGAAATCATGCTTCCAAGATATGCTTAATCCTAATGCATATGTGTGTACTTGTAGGCATGTTTATATGAATATAACCAAGTGGTATTATAACACAATGGGTAACAAAACCATGGATATATGAAACATGGGTTAAAACACCCAAAATACACCTATAAGGTTTTGTAGAGTTTAAATCATGAAAAGTAAACAACACATTTCCAATATTTTCCAACTTGTTGAATATTTTCCATAGGGGCATACTTTTAAAAAATTAGGATAACTATTTACATTATTCTTATGCACCAAGAAAAATTGTCAATACTCACAACCTTAATCAATGAGTCAAAAACTTTCTTGTCTATATCAACCTTTTCCAGTGGTACCTTATTATTTTCAACCATTTCTATATATATATATATATATATATATATATATATATATATATATATATATATATATATATATATATATATATATATTAGATCAATATACTTTCACTATAATTTATAAGCAGGGTTTTTGGGAAAACATATTACATTTTGATTATCACAATCTATTTTTATAGATTTTTATAAGAAACTAATAGTTTAACATAACCTTCATAATAATAATAATGCTTTCTTAGTGGCATGAATGGCTTCCATGTACTATATATCTATAGTAGGCATTGAAACAAATGCTATTTTTTTCTCATGTTCTTTTGATTTTGATAACTAGGTTATCTCAAAAGTTAGGTAAAGAACATAGTATAGTAATATAATTTTGTTATTCATCCATTTTAATTTCAATATAAATAAAATGACTTATCATAATATTAAAATGTGTATATATGTTATACCATAGAGTCACCATCATTCATTCTCAATGAATACATTTTTTTAAGAAATAGTTTGTTCAATAAACACTATTTTGGTACAAAGTCCCCAACTTATCCCATAGATCCTTCAAAATTTTATCTATTAATGCATTCAACATATTTTAATCATATAAAAACAATATAATTTAAATATTCATCTTCTTATTGATATTTTCCCAATATTCTACCTTCATACCAACATGTTATATTTCTGATACAACAACCCACTAATCTCTATCCAAAAGAAGATCTTCCATATTGAGATTCCATAACTAAAAATATTAGGCATTAAATGGTTTGATCAGTTTTCTTGTTTTTAATGTCATTTCCTTCATAAAAATATTCTCATGCATAGAAATCCCACTCAAGATATAGTTTATTATAGGTAAAATATGCCCTAAATCTTAACACTAAGTGAACACATAACTCTAATACCAAATTAATATAACTAAACCATAAAATAAGACAAGATAATAAATCTTATCAAAATATAAATATATAACATAAAGGAAAAATGACATGTATAATCAATTAGGTGTAGATTCTATAGAGTATAAATCATGAAAATTATATAACAGATATCCACTAATATTTACATCCATTATAAAACATTAGTGTACATATTACAAACATGATCTTATACATCTAATCTTACAAAGAATTTACACACAATACATAAGCCTTCCATGGTTGCATAATAATATAAACCCTAAGTTTTTCTCTAATTTGCCTTCACATACAAAACATCTATCTTATCAACCTCTCTTGATTCTTAGAATTCAAACATGTATCCTTTCAAAGTTAAAATATTATCATGTGCGACATTCAATAATTTCCCAAATTAGAGGCCAAGGTCCCTATTTAAAGGTTTTCCTAAACTTGATTAGACCCTGCTAGTTATTTCTAAATCAACCTCTTAACCAAATGTATAAACATCTAAGAATATTCTATCCCAAATCCTATCCACCTATTTGGATAGTTATTTATTAATTTTTCATTCCTCACTTATTCCTTCTCTAACATGAATCAAATATCATGCAATATATTTCTTCCTTATTTGGATGAGTCGAAGTGTCAGTGTAGTATGAAAAAGCTATGTGTAATGGCTTCATGTATTAGTCATTTTCTAATTTTTTAGGAAAAAACTAAAATTCAAGGTTAAAATCCATAGTCTAAAGTTTGTTGTTAAGGTAGAGGGGCCCATTATGGCTAAGATGCCAATAAATGGAGCAACTATTGGAAAAACTTAATATTAGTACTTATATAGTGTCTAATTTTTAAGTCTAATATTTTCCCCTTTTTTATTTGTATAACTCATGGATAAAAGTGAGTGAAGGAGAGAATAAATGAGATGGTAAGTCTTGATATTTAGTTTGTAGGATAAAAAAAATATATAGGGTGGTCTTTGTTTAATGAATTACATTAATATAATTATTTTAATAATTTGGTAATAGAGTAGGGTGTCTCCAATATTTTGATGTCAGTGAATTTAAAATATGATTTTATAAAGGGTAGCCTTTTTTTCAATCAAAAGGTGATTCACGCTCTACATGTGGCCATTTAAAATTTCAATGCATGCATGTGTAACTAATTTAGTATAAGTTGGTATTTTATAACAAGATTTAAGGTTTTTGCATAAGATTTAAGATATTAAGGTATGCTCAATACTTTTAAGTGAAATATTTTGTAGTATTATACATTTGTGTAGTTATGTTTGTTATTGGTATATCCTTCCTGTAATATTTTATAAATGTACATCATCCCAGGCATGAACCTATGATTTTGTTCATACAACTCTAATATATGCATCATTTTTATAATTTATGGTATATCTTTTCATACTTAATATCTCTACCATTTTTAATTATATTTTTTCCTTCATACATTCAAATCTAACAATTTTTATTTATCATACACAATCACGTGCCTTTTATAACTATGTCATTTTATAGATCCATGCAACCTTTGAATCTTAAACACTTGCATTAAATTTGTGCCACACCCATTTAATACTTGTTTAACTTGATCATGAAATTCTATGCCCATGATTATTATCACACCGTTTTCTAAACTTTAAACCACATCATCCCCATGGAGTCTCAGAAAACTCAATCATGTGAACTTTCAAAATAATTAGGTAATTGAAGTAATATTAATAACACTCATTTAAAATAGTTCAATATATTTGTGTGTGTAAGTTTATTACACAATTTTATTAATTAAGTTTGTTGGTGTGTACTATAACATGGTATTATGTATTACAAGTTTTTATATCTATATAGTTGTCATGATTTGTTTTTAATATTAAGTCTATAGTTTTATAGTTAATGTATGTTTGTTGTATAGGTACATTCAATGTTTTTAATCAGTAATGTATTATAAAGTGGTAATTAAATATTCCAATGTTAGTAGTTTTGTGAAGTATTACTGGTAAATTAATATTGTCATAAAAGTTAGAGTCTTATCTTATAAGTACAATTATCAGGAGAACATAATACCCATTTCTTTTAGTTTAATCAGGGGGGGCCATAAATTATGGATAGGTTAAGTCTAGTCTAGAAACTTGATATAAGGGATTTTCACACTCTTAGGCCTAAAACTATTTTTTGTTGATTCATAACGACACATGGGACATTATAAAAGGCACTATAGTGAAAATAAAAAATTTTGATGATCTGACCAAGTGGAGCATTGAGGACCTTCAATATTTATCCATCATTGGTCTTGGTTCACCAAACTCGCATGCATCATGTAAATTTAAATAAGACTTCCAAATAAATTAGGGATTCATTGAATCAACTATTTTGATCTCAAGCAAATAGCACTAAGGTGAAATTAAAGCAAAGACTATTTTATTTTAAAATATGGAAGAAGAAGAAGATAAGATGGTATAGCATAATAGTAAGTTTTGTTCCTTGGTGAATTAATTCACTAGCATATAAGAAAATGTAGAAGATGATGATGTAAAATCCATACTTTTGAATAACATTCCATGTAATTTTCAAGCATAGTTTTAATTTAAATGAACAAAATATTAGTTTGGAAGGTTTGCTTTCTAATTTTATTAATGAATAATATTGAATTAAAACATTTTATTTATAAAAAGACAAAAAATTAATGTTTGTAAAAAATGATTCCAATACTTATTTCAAGATATATAAACATGTACCAACATATAAAGCTCCACAAGAAAGATACACCTAATAATATTGTATAAAAAGAGGACATATCTTTGTTAATTGTATAGAAATAGCACATGATCTTATTGATATAAATAAAAAATATAACCTTTATCTGTTCATAATGATAGTTAAAATCAATGTGGTTTTTTCAGTGGATAAATAACACCCTCCTATTATAAGTGAAGAGGAGTATATTTATTGATGTGTTTGTGTTTTGTCAGTGAAGATGTGTTCTCACTGGGAATAATATTGTAAAAATTTAATTTTTTACCTTAATAGATATGTTGTTTACATGATCCATGGAGTAAAGGAAGAATATTTTATATATTAAACTATGTACAAGATTTTTATAAAAAAAATTCAGATCACACTCCATGAGCCATCATTAGGATAAAATCTAAAGAGAATAGTATATTTAGATATTATACTAATGATGGTTCATAGAATGTGATTTGAAACGTTTTTAAAAAAAATATTATACATGACTTAATCTATAAAATATTCTTCCTTTAAGTTTGTTCTTGTCTACATGTGTGTAATCATTCTATGATGAATTTTTGAGTTTGTCCCTAATTTTGCATAGATGTTGTGTGAAGTGTAAACACATGCATATGTTCAAATAGATGTAAATTATGTGCTCAAAGTGTTTCGTATCTCATACCTATCTTGTTGTATTGCCAATATGTTCCCATCCATGAATATGTGTGTCAAATTATATGTTTGCTCTTGTTCTTATGTAGTGTTTCCTTCACCTTGGATTATGTTTGTACCTGGGGGAATATTTGGAAAATTTAGTGTTAACACATAAATAAGGTATGATGTATTAATTAGTATAATTATAATATATTTTTATTTATATAACTCATAAAGATAAGTGAGTGAAGGAGAGAAGATATGAAATGATAAGTATCGATCCTTGGTTTTTAAGATCAATTAGATTTATAGGAGGTCTTCTAATTGATAAAAAAATAAAAATCTAATTTTTTCTTTATAAAAAACTTGTGTTATGTCATTTCAAAGAAATAAATAAATTTACCCATCATCGATCTCCATGAGTAGATGAAATTATTTTTTTCCACAATAAATAAAAATTAATAAAAATAATGAAACAGACATCCTATTCATCAAATGACTTAGAAAATAGTAATTCTAGATGTTGATGTTAACCAACGACATAAATATAAGATATAATCACCATAGAGTTGTCAATAATGATACACTATTAGATGATTTAAAAATTAATAAATAACTTTTGAAGTATAAATTATAAACTAATCAGGTTTATGTCAAAGCCTCATCTAAATTAGTCTTAGGTTGTCTAGGTTTTGCATTTCAATTATGATACTCAGATTGATTTCTTATTTGATTTAAAGACCCCTTGCTTAGACTTAGAAGTTATTTTTTGTCAATGTACCATGTTTAAACATACTTTATGATGAATTTTTTACCATGTGCTTTGTTTAGAGTTTATTGTGCTGAGTTCTAAAATGTCCTAGTTTTGTTGTAAAAAAGTCTCTTATGCTCTAAATACCAAGTCTTTTATGAGTCAATTACTAATTTTTATTCCAAAAAAATTAGCTTAGTATTAGATTATTTTCTAAGCCATTTACTATGGTTTTTCAATAAAATTTCCTTAAATTTATATTATTTTGAGTTCTTTTTTGAGTTCTTTTTTTCTGACTATAAGAATTCGTTCCACACTAATGATTATAACTACATTTGGGCAAATTATTATTCACATTTGACATAGTTCATAATTGTTCTACCTTGTCTAGTTAATTTTCACACTAATTATAACCACCTTTGGGAAAATTAGTACCTTAGTCATAGACTGATTTTGATTTTTTTTTACCTTTGCCACTGATTATAATCACTTTTGGGAAAATTAGAATGCTTATTAGACCAGTTTTGTATTTTTATTCTACCCTTACCTTAGACCTAGATTAGGTTTTTAATCCTTTGGATTTATTTTATATATAAAAATGTTATTTGTCTCAAAAAATTATTTTTTTCCATTCTATACCCTTATTTTTTAAGAGACCTAGTCATAATTTGAACATGTCTTGTTATACAACCAATATGACTATATACAATCCAGACTATGAAAACTTTGTTACTAGTGACCTCTTTATTCAATAGATGTATTATGATGATATGACATATGATATAGATCCATATCCATGTTATAATACATTATATTAATAATAAAGGCATGACCCACTAGCATAGTACTTGGTGAGTACACCATCCTATCTAGGCCAAGAGCTAGATAAAATGGCACAATACCTTTCTAAAGTGATTCATGTTATTGAATAAAGATAGAAAAAACAACCTTACTATGTAACAACACCAACATAGATAATTTATGACCCATAATTATTTGATCACCATTTTTTATAGAATGATGATGAAATTCTAGTAAGGGTAGTATTAGTAGGAGCCAAATTCCCATGAGGTTTGCCATTATGTGTCTTAGGAGTTTGAATAACAAACAAATGTTTATTATTTCATTTTTAGTGAACCAAGTAAAAACCCATGTATAAAATTTAAATTTAATTTAATAATATTTCCTAAGAACTAGGGGGAGCATAACATAATGGACAAAACCACAAAATAGAGGTACACACACAAAAAATTTACCTCCCTTGTCAAAATTAATGTCCACTTATTGGAATAATATATTTTATTGTTTGATATATGGAATTAGAGAATTTTATAAATGCATATAGATGTCGGTATCACATATTCAATGGACACACATGGATTTTATTTTCTTGGATTGGCTTGGTGTGAAGCTTGGTATCAAATTGGCATTATAACATTACTTTGATGGCTTCTTGAAGGCATTCCTATAGAATAACATTACACATGAAAGCTTGTTTGGGTAGATTTAGAGAACTTGTATTTATAGTTATCAAAACTAACTATAACCATTAGTAGGTTAGGTTTAGTTCTAACATTGGTTGAGACTAAAATAACCTACATTGACTTAACCTTGGATTCGATAAAAGAACTCATGAAGTCTTTACAACTCATTTTAAAACATTTATGAGCCATGAAAACTAACTTTAGATATTATGAGGTTGTGACTCACCTTTTTGGAGTATTAGGAATTAATAAATCCCTTTGTTAGCTCCCTTGACTTTAACTTCATATTTGATATATTCCTTTTTTAATAAACGAAATTCACTAATTCAACTTGGAATTTTTTGTTAAGAAAGTTATTTAAGATTTTCTTATTTAATGAATCTTAATTAATGATTTTTGTATTTTGACTATTATTTTTAATGTTTTGTATTACTATCTAGATAGGGCAATAATGTCAAATTACTAGGTCATAATTTGACTAGGGTTGAAACCAAAGTAGGTTATGGTGGATATAGGGTAATACCCTAAATAACCAAGCTTCACCACATTTTTGAGTAATTAAATCCCTTACGTAAATAAATTTTGGAAATTTACGTGATTAATAGGCTTGAAATGTGTCATTTTCTAGAAAAAGATCTAAATCTTGGTTTTGGCATGAAAGTGGCCATAATTGAGTGTCTACACATGGTACTATTTATTTTACTAAACTATATATTCATTTTAGGTATCGTCAAATTCATATAAAAGATGAGGATATCTACAAAACAGGTTTTAGAACTCATGAAGGTCATTATGAGTTTATGGTCATGCCTCTTTTTCACAAATCCAACATATACATTTTAGATTTATTTGAATACTACTTTAAGGCTTTTTTAAGGAAGTTTGTGCTGATTTTTTTTATGACATTATAATATACAACAAAACTTGGGAAGAAAATTTGAAGCATGACAAATAGGTACTATTAGCTTTATAAAAACATCAACTTTATACAAAACCTTCCAAATGTGTTTTTGGCATCCATGAGGTAAATTTACTAGATCATATTAGACTTTTGATGTTTTTATAGTCTATAAGAATTCAAATAGGATTTAGGGGTTAAAATTGTGTATTAATTATTTTCTCAACGTGTTTGAAATCACTACCCATGATTCATCATAAGATTTTCATAATGATGAATCATTAGTAGTGATTAGAAATGCATCAAGAAAATAATTAATAAACATTTTTAACCCAAAAATCCTATTTTCATTGGGTCATATTATTTTACATGGTGGACTCAAATTCAACCCTAAAAATATCAAAGTTATGGAGTGGAAAGTGTCAAAGACCCTCAAGAACCTTCTTGTATTTTTAGAAATAACAAGGTAATATCATTAAAAAAAATTAAATCATAGAAGAATACTATCTCCACTCACAACCTTATTGATGAAAGATTCCTACCATTGGATTGAACCAGCTACTAAGGCATTTGAATAGATGAAATAATGTTCACCACTCTAGTTCTGATGATCCATGATTAAAAAAAAATGTTTATTATTGAATGTGATGCATCATAATATGTCATGAGAATAGTAATCATGCAAGAAGAAAGACCCATTGCATTTGAAAGTCATCAACTTAATGGAAAAAATATCAAGAAAATCTATGAGAAATAGATGATGAATATTCTTCATGTAGTCAAATAATGGAGACCATATATAATGGGTAGACACATTTAGGTAAAGATTGATCATGATAATCTAAAATAATTTTTAGAACAAAGTTTCTCATCAAAATAGAATCAAAAATGGGTGACTAAAAATTTGGTTTATTACTTTGAAACAGTCTATAAGAAATGAAAATATAATGTGGTAGAAAATTATCTTTCTATGAGGGATGAATTAGTTGAGGCACTATTATGCAAAATGACCATTTGGAAGTTTGATTAAAAGAAGCAAGATCAAAATGGGAAAATGATAAGGTTACAAAGCTATTAATTTAGAATATTATACATTATTTGGGTGTTTTTGATAAATTTAAGTGGAAAGGTAATATATTATGGTATAAAGATATATTGTACCTATGAAAGGATTCTATCCTCAAACATAAGATCATATAGGATCTTCATCCATCTCAAATATGGGGAATTTAATATTTTTGAAGACATCATTACTTCAAAGAAGATTAATTATTGGATAGACTCAAGTGGTTATACATAAATTTATGGCATAATTTATGGTTTTCAACATAAAAAAGTGGAACAAGTAAGACACTAGGACTTATGTAACCATTATCCATCCCTATCCATTAGTAGGAGGAGTTTTCCATATATTTCATTATAGAGTTACTTAGATCTAAAGGTTAAAATTTCATCATCATATTTATGGATAGGATCATAAAATATGATCACTTTTTCCTTATCACAACCATTTCTAGCTAGTATAATAAATTTTAATTTTCTCCATATAATTTTAAAGTTGAACTGTACCACAAAAATCATTGTAAGTGATCATGATCCTATCTTTACTATTAAATTTTAAAATATTTTATTTGAAATTTTGGGTACCCAATTTTTTCATATCTAATCTTATCATCCTTAAAATGATGTAAAAATAAAGGTTATAAATAAATGCTTATAATGGTATATCATTATTTTGCATCAAATCAACATGAACATTGGGTCTATTGGTTGCACTAGTAGAATGGTGGTATAACAATTCCTTTTATACTTATTTTAAAGTTTCTCTCTTTATATAAATTTATGGATATCATTCCCCATCCATCACTTCATGTTTTAAGGTGCAACCTGAGTTTGAGTTTTTGATAAATACATTCAACATCAGTAGGAGGTACTAGTTGGTTTAAGGGAAAATTTAGAAATAACATAAAATAGAATGAAACAATAAGATTGTCAACATCATAGTGAGAGATATTTTGATATTGGTGATTGGGTATTTATTTTATTTCATCCATATAATCATATGTGTTTGATTAAAAATTTTATAACAAATATTCTCCTAAGTATCATGGCCTTTATCAAATCCTATAGAAAATTGGTAGTGTGGCATACAAGATAGAGCTAGCCCAAACCACTCAAATACATCCTATATTTTATCTATATTTACTAAATAAGGCCATTAGATGAATGTTTTATACCCAACTTGATTTCACTGAATTGGATGAAGAAGGTAGAGTCATTTTTGAACATGATGAGATCCTTCACTCATACATAAAAAATCTATGAACAAGAGGGATTAAGGAGTTTTTGATCAAGTGGATGAGTCTGAATCATGAAAATGCACCACTAGAGGATGAATCTTTCCTTACACAACATTTAGAGCTGATAAAATATAAAGGGAAATGTTTTTTTGATGTGGATGGCATGTTACACCGTTAACCTATAATGCATCTGGGTGAATTGTGGATTACATCACTTTCATATTATATTTTTGTATTTATCTATTTTCTTAGTATGGTCAGCCTATTGGAGAAACTTGGATAAATAGAATATATATAGGAGGTAGTGGTTAGTAATTTTTCATCATATTTTTAGTTCTAATCTTATTCCATTTTTGTGTAGGTTCCCCCATTTAAAGATGCTCTATCATTGTTATAAAATATTTTATTCTTTTATCAATTATATTTATGGATCTAATTATTTTCTTCTTAATTATTCGATACATTATTCCATTATTATGAGCATATAATTAATTTAATTACAAGTCCTATTAGATCATCAATTTAGAATATTTTTTGTAGTGTTATTATTTATATCTAGTGTTATGGTCATCTAAAGAGCTGAAGGATAAAAAACATAATTTGTAATATAGGAAGAAAATAATTTTTCTACCACTGAAATATGGTTGAAAGTATTTTTTACAAATCTAGAATTCTAATATCCTTGTGTAGATTATTAGTCATTGGATCCATCTTGGTGAGATGATCAAAATGGTATAATCTATGGGTACATGTTTTTTTAGCCCAAAACCCTACATACTAGGGTTTATACATGGCTAACCTAAACACTCATAAACACAATAAAGGTCAAGACATCCCAAAAGCTCCTCAAAAAGATGACATGGAGTTTTAAACTTTAGATACATTAATTTTTTATGCGGATACAAAAATCCAATCATATATCCAAAGCATGTTAAGGAAGGACAAATTGATGTAGTAAAATGGGAAATTAATTCTCTAAAGGATCAGTTTTCAATGATGAGTGTTGAGTTGAAATCTATTTTAGATTATTTTCTATAAAATAATCGTCCACCATTATAATTGAGTTCACCCACTCAAACTAATCACAACTCCAATACTAGTTTGAAGCACATGCTACCAAAAATGAAAGTGTGAAAGTTTGATGGTAAGGATCCACTCATTTGGATCAATAAAATAGAAAATATTTGATCTACATCATAGCACAAGTGAAAAAAAGGTGATCATGACATCTCTCTATATGCAACCTAAGTAATTCATTTGGAATAAGTGTTTGTGTGATCAAATGAAAAAAAGGGTTCTCTTATTATCTATTAAGTTTTTACTTAGGATATACATATATAATATTGTAACATCTTCAAAAAATACTTTAGTTATTTAATAGAATTATGATAGATAGATACAATTAAGGATTATGTTAAATAATTCAAAATCCATCCTTATGAGTGAATTACATCACTGTGAACAACTTGATTGACTTATTATTGAGGGGATCAAGGATAACATCCAACTTAAGGATCATATGTTTAATCCATAAATAATTTTTCAATCCATACCATTCCGATTCCAAGTAGAGGAAAAATAATTGGTCAAAAAAAGGGCTTTCACACATGGCCATGAATGCAATTTCATAGCACCATCATTTCCATAACCTATAAGATTGAACCCTAATAAAATTTAAGAAATATTCTAAAGGTTATGTTTTGGCTATGAAAACAAGTGGATCAAAGGACATAAACATGCTAAAAACATGTTATTATAAATTTCAAGTGCCAATTAAGATGAATACGATGATGAGGTTGCATGTGAGGGTATAAAATAACTAGAAGAGGAATTTAAAAATTCTCACCCTACTATCTACTATCATGCCAGTTTGGGTATAGTTAACCAAAATCTTAGGGTGGTAGGATTCCTCAATAATATAAGTTTGAAATGATGATTGACTTAGGAAGTAGACATAACATCATCAACATTAAGTTTCGTACTCATTTTAACTATTTTATTTATGCATCTTTAGGATTTTATGTCAATAAAATCAACTCTTATGGAAAATGCCACAATATTAAGATTTTCATGATGAGAATATGTACTTAATTATCCTAAGTTTGATATTATCATGGGTGGGGATGAAATTTTTTTGGGAGTACAATGGATCATGAATTTGGGCACAAAATAGATGACATTCCTAGAATTATTCGTGCACTTTCATTATGAAGGTAGGACATTTGAACTATGGGGATTATGGAAAAAGTCTCCTCAATTGGCTAGTTCACATAAGATGACAAATATTATTAAAAAAGGGGTAAAAGTATTTGTATCATGGTTATTTTATTTATAAGTTTAGTGAACACGTGTCTACACACCCCAATTTATAAATGATTCTTGATGACCATCCAATAGTTTTTGGTTCAATTCAAAAAGGACTACCACACAACAGAGAACATAACCATACCATATTAATTATTTTACATATCACAAAAACCAAAAAATATAAAATACATGTATCCATATGGTCATAAAATTGAAATTAAAAAAATGGTCCATAAGATACATAAGTGTTATTCAGTGTAACTAAAGCTAATATTTTTCCCTAGTGGTCATGGTGTAGAATAAGGATAACACTTGGAGGATGTGCCTTTATTATAGAGAACTCAATAAGTACACCAACAAAGATAAGTTACATATTATAGTCATTGATGATTTATTATATGAATTACATGGTGTTGTTTATTTTACCAAACTAGATCTTTGCTTTGAGTATCATCGAATTTGGATGAAAGATGAGGATATCCATAAAATAAATTTGAAAACTCATGAAGGCCATTATGATTTTATGTTCATGCCTTTTAATCTCACAAATACACCATATACATTTTAGATTTATATGAATACTATATCTAGGCCTTTCTTAAAGAAGCCCATGTTGGTGTTTTTTTATGGCATCTTAATCTACATCGAAACCTGGGAAGAACATTTGAATCATGTGAAACATGTATTATTAGTTCTAGAACAACACCAAGTTTATGTAAAACCTCCCAAATATGATTTTGGTATCCATGAGGTGGATTAATTGGGTCATATTGTTTCACATGAAGGATTCATAGTTGACCCTAACAATATCAAATTTGTGCTAGAGTGGAAAGTGTCAAAGACCCTCAAGAACCTTCATGTATTTTTGGGGATAACAAGGTACTATCACATATTTGTTAAAAATTACAAAAGTATAGTAGTTTCACTCACAATATTGTTAAATAAATATTACTTCCATTATATTTAACTAGCTACTAAGTCATTTGAATATCTAAAATAGGCTATGTACACCAGTCCAATTTTGAAGAACCTTACTTTTTATAAAATGTTTATTATTAAATGTGATGCATTATAATATGGCATGGGAGTAGTAATCATGAAATAAGGAAGAACCATTGCATTAAAGAGTCATAAAATCAATGGAAAAGACAAGATCAAGATAATATATCAAAAATACTTGATGCTTATTCTTCATGCATTCAAGCAATGGGGACCTTATCTAATGGGTATAAAATTTTAGGTAAAGGTTGATCATGATAGTCTAAAATACTTATTAGAAACAAAAATTAGTGAATAAAATGATGGGTTATAAATCTTAAATAATATATAAAAATTAAAAGATAATGTCGTAAAAAAATTAACTTTGTAGGAGGGATAAATCAATTGAGGCACTTTTATTCATAATGATCATTTGGAAAGCAAATTGGATAGAAGAAGAAATATCAAAATATGAGAATGAGAGGGATACAAATGTCTTGATTTAGAATATTTAGAATTTTTTGGGTTTTTGTGAAAAAATTTAGTGTAAAGGAAATATATTATGTTATAAAGATAGAGTTACCTATGTAAGGCTTTTTTCCTCAAATATAAGATGATTTAGCAGCTTTATGCATCTCTAATAAGGTGCATTTGGTAATTTTTTAAGACATATTATTACATAAATAAACATTTATTTTGGGACAAAATCAAGTGGGATATATAATTATTTGTGGTAGAATGCATGGTTTGTCAAAAAAACAAAGGGGAAACAAGTAAGACACTAGGTCTTCTACAACCATTATTTATCCCAAGCTAGTAGTGGGAGGAGGTGTCCATGGATTCATTACAAAGTTTTCAAGATTTGAAGTTAAAAATGTCATCATGGTAGTTGTGGAAAGGCTCATAAAATATGCTCATTTTTTTCCTTATCACAACCACTTTCATCTAGTATAATATATGTTGCTTTTCTAACAATAGTTCAAAAGTTAAATGGTAATCCAAAAATCATTATAAATGATCATGATCCTATCTTCACCAATAAATTTTGGATTTAGATATTTAAAAGTTTAGGTACATAGTTAGCTCATATATCATATTATAATACTCTATATAATGGGAAAATAAATGTTGTAAATAAATTACAATAAAGGTATCTTCATTGTTTTGATTTAGGTAAACATGAACATTAGGTTAATTGGTTGCCACTACTATAATGGTGGTATAACACTTCCTTCTATACTTATTATAAATTGTCTCCTTTTCTATAAATTTATGGCTATCACCTCCCATTCATCACTTCATATTTTAATGTGAAACCCAAAGTTTGAGTTGTTGAGGAACACATTCAACATCACCATGAGGTAATAACTAGTTTAAGGAATAATTTAACAATAACAAAAAATATAATGAAGTAACAAGCCAATCAACATAATAGTGAGAGGCATGACTTAGGTCATCCAGGTCTTAGGTTAAATCCTTAATTTACATATGGTGTGTGGAGTATGGAATTTTAAAAACACCTACACTCTCAAGTGGCCATGGAGATCCCTTGACATAGGGGTCAAACTTCTCCATGTGTTTCACATAGATCACAATGGGGCAATTTAGTATTAGATCGTTCGGTGGTAATTTTGGATCCAGGCCCACCCCCATTAAGATTAAAATGTATATTAATTTTTTTGATATGGCTTCCCCACTGGTGTAATAATCATTTCCCTTTAGGTATTAGACGTGGAAGTATGTTTTTGGAAGGTAGTATGAGCCTTCCCCTATTTGGGGTTATCCAGGTAATGACTCAAAGGTTGTAGGGGTTGATGATGTAGTAGATATAGAAGGATGGGATCTCATTGGTATCAAAGGAATACACATTTTTTTTCCTAAATATGAAATTATAATAGATATATTTCACTTGTTTCAACTTTTTTTCAGACACATACACTAATTTGGAGTGCTTTTTAGGTCTAGGTTCTTGTATAAATCTTGTTGGAAACCCTATCTAACTAGGTTTAGGATTATAAGATAATGGGGAGGATAGAGGATTCCTAAAAAAATTATATGGAGTTTGATATTATATTTTGAGCCCTTTTTTGGGTTGTAGTTTCATTGAGTGAAAATGTATGTTCACTTGTTGCATGTAGGGTCTATAGAGGATGGGAAAAAACATTGCTAAAGACTAGACCTATAAGTGATTGTATTTAGTATTAGTTAGTTTTGATTATGGTGGATAGAGGAAACTAAACCAAAACTTATCTTAGTAGAGTGTATGATAGATAATTCCATCTTGAATATATGTATTATACATGTTTAGCTATAAAAACCTATTCTATTTCAAGATACAGATAGATTATTGAGGATGGGTTAGATAACCCAATATTTTGATTCATATGGTATTAGGACTAGTGGGAGATAGGGCAGCTTATTATGCTTCAGTTTCAAAAAAGATGTGCAGAGGTCCCAAAAGGTAAAAGGCTAGCAAAAGACCTTTTACTCTTAGGAGGCTTTTGTTCCATAGTAGAAGTCCCTTGGAATATTTGCTAAAAATTGCTTGTTATTTTTATTTCATCAAGTATCTTGTTTGTACTAAAGGTTATGGGAATATTCAAACCCTATTGGTTTAATTATTTTGGTACCCTTAAAACCCTCTCTTTGTTTGACCTACTAATGCTGTAAGATCTTCCAAACCCTCTAATTGTTCTTGTTATGGTTGTGATAACCTTAAAGCCCTCTTGTAGTGCCTTGTAAAGGTTGTGGGATCCTATAAATTGTATTGGTTATGGGAACATCATAAAAACCCTCACTATAGTTGTGTGATAATTTATCAAAATCCTCACTTGTCTCGTCTATAGCTCTGGCTTGAAAAGCATTTACCTCATCAAATGAAAAAACATCATAGTGATAGGGACTTTAATATAAGTAATTGGGTCTTTGTATTCTTCTATCCATATGAGCATATAAATTTTAAGCAACATAAAAAGGATAAAAAAATGTCTCTTAAGTATTATGGCCCTTATCAGATCCTACGAAAAATTGGTATTGTGGTATATAAGCTAGATCTACCCAAATCCAATTTCATAAACCTTATATTTCATTTTATATTACCTAAATAAGGTCATTAGACATTTATTTTATACCCAAAATGACTTACCTAAATTGGATGAATAAGGTGGAGTCATTTTAGAACCTGAGGATATCCTTTACACATGCATGAAAAGGATATGAACAAGAGAGCTTAAAGAGTATTTTATCAAGTGGAATAGTCTAAATCATGAAGATGTAACATAGGAGAATGAATATTTCTAGTAGAAACATCCAAAGTGGATTCAATGTTGAGGGTAATGTTATTTTTAAGGGGAGGGGAATATTATGCCCTTAACTTATAGTTCATTTAGGGATATGTGTAGCTATCTTATGGCTTACATAACTTTAATGTTAACTTATCAAATTTATATGTGTTATTAGTATGGTTAGCCTATGGAATAAACATGAATAATTAAAGTATATATAATACGTAGTGGTTAGTATTTTATCATCATATTACAAATTCTACTCTTATTGAATTTTTGTGGAGGTCACCTCTTCAAAGAAACTCAATCATTATTATCAAGTATTCTACTATTTTGTAATATATTTTTATGGAATTTATTATTTTTATCTTAATTATTAGATGTATTATTTCATTATTTCTAACATCTAAGTAATTTTATTACACTAAGGATAAAGTTACAACACACAATCTTTTAAATAATGTATGTCCATAACTTATTCTAGGTATACCTACTTAAAATAGAGAATATTGGTCCCAAAATAACATTATTATTTAACTAAAATAAAGTGCACAAGGATATTAAAAAAATCACACAATAATACCATGATACACATAGTGCACTAGTTATAGGTTTCCACTAGGTTATGATTGTAGGAGAGGTATATGTATGCCTTACTATATAACCCTTCAATTTTGGTGGCACTAGTTATACCACAATCCAACATTCATTATTCATTAAAATATAAGAATTATTTTGAGGATCCTCTTGATTATGAATTCACATCATAAATAATTATACAAAGTCAAATAATATAGAACATGTTATTTTATCTAGTAAATAAGTTCAAGATTCATACATCGAATTCACTTGTAAGTCCTGTAGAGTTAAAATTCAAAATTATTATTCAGCTAGGTATATATGTGGCTATATAAACATTTTGGGTCTTTTTAATTTATGGGGTTTAAGTTGTCTCTTTTTGTTAAAGGTTGGAAGAGATTTAAGACTCTAACAATGGTGGAAGGTATCCACTTGTCACTCAAGGAGAATGAAGCATCAAGTGGGCCTCCATTGAGCATGAGGCTACCACATGTATAAGCATCAATTCACCTTGATTAAAAAGGGTTAGTAGAGAATCAAAAATTTAGATCACAATGATAAATCTAATTATGAGAGATAATCCTCAAGTAGTCTTGTTTATGCTTAGAAAATATTCGAGACTCAAATGAACACTAACTATGCCACTTGTCACTTTGATGCTCTTCTAAGGGAAAAGATGTATCAAAAGACCTTTTCTGAGTGTGAGCATACCACATTCATAAACATTATTTCACCTTGAGTCAAAAATGTACTAGAGAAGATCAATAGCTTGGTATGAAGTAATATATCCAATGATGCAAAATATCTAAATTTTATAAAGGCTAAAAATTTAAGTAAAAGACCAAGAGCCTCAATGACTCTAAAAATTCATAAAAGCCTCCATGTTTCCATACTTCAAGATACTATAGGTTAAAGACAAATAGGACAAATAGTTGGAACAGAATGAGGGAGATAGTTAGCAGAGATAACACAAGTAAGATCCAAGTTATTTAGTTGTAATGGCATCTAAGTTTTGGATCGTTAAATTGTGGACATATAGTTAGACCCTGAACAAGTGGTAATGACTCATGATAGATATTTTGGGCTATAAGTAGCAGTTGGAAGGATCAATGAAAAAAATCATCTAGATCAATAGAGATTTTAGAATCTAGTTTTTGAAGCATTTTGTATTGCCTTAATAGGTGCCTCTCTTGAGGGATCAAACATTGTATTCTATGCATTTTGCCTTATGTACTTTGTTGTCCTATCAAACTATGAAAAGAGAGTGGTGTTCTCTAAAACTATAGTATGTTTCTAATTCTTGATTCCTATTTTATATTATGAGATTTTTTTTAGCTTTATATAAACATTGAGATTATTAAATATGATATATGCTCTTTAATTTTGTTAGTGAATTTTGTTAAAACTAATACTATGTTGTTCAAATAGATGAGGATTCAGGTTATCTTTTCGATTATGAGCCTTTGATTTGGTCTATAGTGTATTTTGGAATTATTTATCATTAGTTATGATCCTTAATATTTTTAGTAAATTATGTTACTACTAATTACTATGTTGTGTAGATGAATACAATCTTGGTGCATCACCTTAGTAGTTTAAGTATTTCTTTTATGCATAATTTATTTCTTCTTTACATAAAACCCCAAGAAAATATCCAACTAATTTAAAATATAGAGGTTGTTTCAAGGATAAATTCCTACATATTTGAAACTTACCATGAATTTGGTGATTATTTACAAAATTAAACATCAACAATTTTCCTAGCACACCTAGTGGGATGAAGTCTAACTAAAAGTACATGAGCAGACATCCTTCAAGAGGTAGGCCAACTATAATATCTCAATCTTCTATAAATTTGAGACTCTTAATACCACAATTATTAACTACTTCAATAAGAATGTTAACGCAACAAAATACACTAGGAATTCAAATGGCCATTCAGGCTCCGCTTAAGAACTTTATAAATTGAAATGGTAGAAGCCCCCTTATCTTGCCAACACCTCATGATACATGGGAACCTATTCCAGCTAATGCTCTAAAATAATAACCTAAATTTACTAGAGAAGACTTTAAGACTCCATTTTATCATATTCAAGATGTGGTTGATGTATGCACTATCCACTTTATCACACAACAAAATGTAGCCTTGAGACTACTCACTACCTATTTAAAAGGAAGGTCTCTTGATTGTTATAAATCTTTAGTGCCAAATTATATTTGAAATTGGGATCAATTAGGAACTAAATTATATGATAGATATAATGAAAATTGGGATATACCATCCCTCCTACAATAATTAACCATTATTAAGAGAGCTCCCCAAGAAGCAATGATCAATTTTAACTCTAGATTTTAGAAGACATGGCTCAAAATCCCAATCTCAGCTTGACCACCTATAGGTATTGAAATTGTTTTCTATGTTAAGGATTTTAATTTTGATATCTCAATCATGATCTAGTCACTAGGAGGGTAGACCCTTCCTGATGCTTATGACCTTTCTATAAGAGTGGAAACTAAGTTGATAGATGTTGGGAAATTACCCCTAAGGCCTCTTATGCCTATGTTTCTTAAATTATATTTCCCTTTTCAAGAAGAGGTTCCTAGCACTTCTTAGGCCAATACTTTCCTATATACCTTTCCTTCATCTCAAGGGACATCAACCACAGTCCCATCTTCCTCCTTATCAGAAATGAATGATGTCAGGAACATCCTTAGAACCTTTTCTAATGAAATTCTCAATCTTAAGAGGAACCAAAATTCATATCAACAACCTTATTACTAGGGATTCCAAGGGAAGAAAACCTCATATCATTGAAACTAGTATCAAGGGACTCAAATAATAGCTCCATCGTAACCATCTAACTAGGTTATCCCTGTACCCACACCATTTTAGATAGTTCCACCAAGCTCAAGAAGAGAACTAGTCCCTAGCCAAAAGAATGTGGTGGAAGATAAAAATGAATGGTTTTGTATTTGTAACGACTCTCACATGCCAAGGTATTTAACCATGGAAAATTTACATAAAAGAATAGCTAAATAAAGAAGAATTAGAAACTAGAAAACTACCTCATCAAGACCATATCAGTCACCTGGAGTTCAAAATATAGCCATGGTGGCTTAGATGCAAGGCATGTAATTAGAACAAAGAGATATTACCCCTAAATGCACTTTGTTCTCATGGATTGAATATGAATAATATATGTTTATTAATAATTCATCTATCTCTAAGAGTTTGGTTCAGTCTAATTATTTTACATAGTCAAAAAGGAGAATGGTAGAGTTTATAGGTGTTTTTCCTACTATTAATACTGAGTCAAGAAAGATGTTATTACCTATAGTTCCTTAGGTCTTAATGACAATAAAAGAAGTTATAATGATTAAATATAATCAAATAATCTCCAATATAGTAGATGAAAGTACAAGGTATCCATAATACTCCAAAGTACATCCATTTGAATAAATCATGTGGTGGAACAACTGAAGAAAGTTCCTACTAATGTCTCATTATGGAATATGTCAGCCATTATTGAACAAAAATAGATATTGAAAGAATCAATAAAGGATAAAATTGAGAAAAATTCTAGTGCCACAAAGGAGACTCCATCAAAACAGATAAAGAGCAACTAAAAACATCTCAACCACAATAACCATCAGCCCTGGTAAATTCCCAAGAAGAGGTAGAGAAATCTAAACCTAACCCTTTATAAATGAATCTTATAATCTATAATAAATTTCTTCATAATTATATGATAGATTTAGGTTCAAGTACCATGGTCATGCCTATGTTAATAGTTGATTCCCTGAAGATTAAGTATGAACCACTAACCAAACTAGTCATGGAACTTGATGGGAAATCAGTACAAACTAAATGGATAATTAGAGTGGTATCATTATAGTTGTATTCTTTCCCAAACATAACTATTTTGAAGGATATATGAGTCATAAATATCCCTCTCATTTTTTATTTATGCTTATCTAAGGACTTTACAGCTAAAATTGGAGGGTACATGTCTCTTGACTAGTTGCATCTTATTCTAAGAACCAAGTATGGTTCAAAGATGAAGGTATTATCATAAACTTTTAGTAAAGAGAATATTAATAATCAAGTAATATAAAAGTTCAAAGCATCTCATGTAGTGTTCACCAAAGAAGAAAGAGTATATATGGAATAATACACCAAATATAATGATAATAAAAAAGGTGAAAATTATATCTCAGATATGACACTTAGAGACCATTTTGGTAATTTTGACTCCACTATTTTGGGAACTTATGTGATTTATGATGAGAATATTGAGATGCCTACGATTATGATAGAGGAAATAAATGAAAAATAGAGTCCCATAGATGATTCTTTGGTATGGACCCTAAATTTTAATGGGGCAAGAATTAAGAATGACTCAAGAGCAGGAATATGCCTTATCTCTCCAAAAGAGAAAAATATCCTTAAGGCACTACATTTTCATTTTAAATTCACTAACAATGAATCTGAGTATGAATCTCTAGTGCATGGATTAATCCTTACCCAAAAGTAATAAAGAATCTGAGAGTCTTTGGTAACTTGGAATTAGTGGTCAAGCAAATTAAGGAAACTATAGTAGTAAATAATACCATAATGAGGTCTTACCATGATAGAGTGTGGGACTTGGTTGAAGGTTTTGATTCCTTCAATATTTAAGCTATCCAAAGGTCTCAAAATTTTAAGGTACATAAAATAGATCAAATTGGATCCCAATTTGATCCAACCAAAAATCTATTGGTTAATAAAGAATCAGTCAAATTGGTCATACATCCCTCCATTCCTGACAATGTAAATAATTAGAAAGTGTTTGAGAGTGATTTTCAGATAATTCTATGTCTATAGCAATTAGGAGAATTTACTAATCAACTAAAACATAAGATTGAAGAGGCATATGGTGACCAAATGATTCAACTAAGGTCCAAAAAGCTTCCAAGGGGACTAATAACCCTTGAGAATTTGTTTGACCCTGATGATGCAAACTTAGAAAAAATAAAGTTCATATAAAGTAAAGAAGATTATTTGGAACATGAGATCTCAGAAGGGAAAAAGCTAAAAATGGTTAAAGTTACCACTCAAAAATAAAAATATAAATTGGTATCTTTGTGCAATAAGTATAATAAGGTGATATCATGGATGTATAAGGACCTTCATGGTTATATAAAAGAAATTGTCTAGTATACTATTGACCTAATATAAGGATCAAAGCATGTCTACCAAAAGCAAAGACTAGTGAATTCAATAATCAAGTCTCTCATGGTAGAAGAGCTAAAGAAATTATTGGAGTCCAAGATTATCTTTCCCATAAAACATCCCACATGGGTCTCTAACTTGGTCCTAGTAAGAAATAAAAATGGAGAAATCAGACTCTATGTAGATTTTAGGGATCTAAATAAAGCTTCCCTTAAATATCATTACCCCTACCTTCAATGAAACAAATTCTATAGATAGTTGCAGGAGTAGGAATAGAGAGATTATCCTTAGATGGATTCTCAAGATATAATCAAATATGTTTTATAGAATAAGATCAACACAAGACCACTTTCACATCAATATGGGGAACTTTTGCTTATGAAAAAATGCATTTGGACTCTCCAATATAGGGGCCACATTTTAATGAGAAATCTACATTGATTTTGGGGACCAAATAAATAAAATGATTTTGATTTACCTAGACGATCACATTGTATTTACCAAGTCTATTGAAGATCATTTTGATCAATTTTAGGCCATATTTTAGGGATAACAAGAGTTTGAGATCTCTCTAAATCTTAAAAATGTGTATCAGAGTACCTCAAGGTAAGCTATTTAGACACATTATTTCGAAATAAGGGATCACCATAGACCTAGATAGAGTTAAGGCAATGTCAGACCTAACACTACCAGTAAAAAAGAAAGTAGTACAATCTTTCCTTAGGAAGATAAATTTTTTAAGTAGATTCATCTCAAATTTTACTAGAATTATTAGACCCATTACCCTAGTGTTAAAAAATGATATCAATGTCAAATTGATGAGTGAATATTGATAATATTTTGAAAATATTAAAAGGGCCATTGTATCTACCCCAGTATTATATAAACTGGATTTGTCCAAGGTATGTTTATGGAGGAGAGGATAACATATCAATAGTGCTAACACAAAATGACTTGGAACAAGAAGGAGAACATATAATTGTCTTCTTCTCAAAGACCCTTCAAGATAATGAATCTAGATATAATTTTATTTAAAAGTAAGCTTATGCTATTGTAAAAGGTCTAAAGAAATTTAGACACCTAGTAACAAGTAATAAGACTATATTATCGGTGGCTCACCCAAGTGTTAGAGAATATATTATGGAAGGGGAAATAACTAAGAAAAGAGACAATTACAAAACCAAAATATGAGAGTATGGTATCAAGGTAAAACCTACCAAGCAAATATGAGGAAGGTGTCTTTGTCAATATATTGCTCAAGATTATGTAGCCTTACAAATAGAAGAATCTATTATAGGAGCCATGCTACAAATGCAAGAGAATGAATTATACTCTTGGATCACTAACATAATTCACTTTATGAAGTTTGGTCAATATCCAAGATCATTTTATCTCAAGAAGATAATATATTACTGATAACAAGGATCATGTTTTGTTTTGATAGACAATTTTCTTTTTAAAAGGAATTTTGATATAATCTGGCTTAGGTGTATTGAAAATGAAGACTCTAAGATGATATTGCATGAGTTTCACTATGGAAAATCTAGAGGACATTTTTAGTGAGAAATATTACTATCAAAATACTCTATGAAAGGTAATTCTAGCTTAAACTATTTTCTAATTTCCATAACATGGTCATTAAGTGTTAGTCTTGCTAGTTTTACATGGGTAAGGGGAGAAATGTAGCCTTGTCCTTTAGTCCAATAATTATTGAAGAACATTTTTCTCAATAGGGCCTAGATTTCATTGGGATGATTAATCTAATATAAATTGTAGGGCAGAAATGGATTATTACTATCACTGATTAATTTACAAGATGGACTGAGGTAGTTCCTTTGAAAGAGGCCACAAAAAATATGATCCTAGATCTCCTAGAAGAGATTACCACCAGGTTTGGACCTCCTCACACTATCATATATGAAAATACTAATGCATTACTTGGGCAAAGGTATCTAAATTTTTGTTAAAAAATGGTATATATTTGAATATTTATTCAAATTATTATCCACAAGGATATGGTATGGTAGAATCAACGAATAAGAATTTGGTTAGACTCATTAAGAGAATGGGTAATGATCATAAGAGAGGATGGCATGAACATATTAAAATATCCTTATAGGTGGGCAAAATTACACCCAAATATGTGATTAGGACTTCACCATATGAGCTGGTATATGGGATGAGTGCAGTAATGCCCATTTTAATTAATATTCTAACCTTACAGTTAATAAAGTAGTTGTAAATGGAAGAAAATGATCCAATGCAAGATAGACTTATAGAATTATTATAACTCTAGGGAAAGAAAGAATCATCTCATGACTCAATGATAAATCATCAACAAGTGATAAAGAGCTAGTTTTATCAAAAGATATTTGAACCTGAGTTTAATATTAGGAGTTGGGTTATAAAGTGGAATACAAGGGCTACCAAGCCTTAGAATCATGGCAAGTTTGACTCTTTGAGGACAATTCCTTTCAAAATAATTGCATGAAAATAGTTTAATGCTTATGAACTAGAGCCTTAGGAAGGAGAGGCATTACAGATTCATGTTAATGGAATCTTTTTTAAGCTCTTCACATAAGAATTTTTAACCTTGTATAAAGTGAGATTAGTTTCCTTTTATATTTTATTATTTTGAGGTTGTTTTTATGCCTCTTTTTAAATAAGTTTTCTTTGAGCACATGTTAATCATGGAGTATTTTTAAATTTTCATATGATATTTTCACCTATGACCATCCCAAAAAGATACCTATCTAAGGGATTTCCTAGGGTCTTTAATGTTAAGTTTTAAAATTTGAATTAAGGATCTCAAAGATTTGATAATCAACACATTAGAGCCTTTTATTAGGAGTATTTTAATGAAACATGACTAATTCAAAAATGAGATTCATTAAATCATGTTTGTGGATGATTCATAAACTAGCACTTATTTTTGTGTAAAAAAGTTACCTTAGATCCATTAGTCAAATCACATAATTTCTTTAAAACATTCATGAAAATGAAATTAAATTTAACTATTTATCTTATTTTAGTTATTTATGAATTTAAAAGTGATTAATCAACAAGATTAATAAAAAATCAAAAAAATAATGAAAAATAGAATCCACTCACAACAAGCACATGATAGCAGAGTTTGGCAATGCCTATATCTCTAGGTTCACTTATAGTATGAACTGATCAATTTCCTTCAAAAGTGAGTCATGATTTTCATATGGATACTCAAAGACTACACACAAAAAAAATAATAGATCTTCAAAAACTCCTGATAAACCTATGAACAAACCTTCCACCTTATTGTTGCATGAATTCAACCCTACAATCCTATGGATTTCAACCAAAGGTCTCAAAAATGGACTTTTAAAATGGTCTTAAAAAATCATCCTAGGGATTTTAATATACCCTAGAAGTCATCTTAGAGTCTAGGATAAATCCCTAGTTTACATTGAGAAGTGAAAATCTCTCCAAGTCCCTCAAAACTTGAGATTTTGCAAATTGGTCTATTATGGCCTATACACAGTCTGCTCTATTACTCACTTTGAGGTATTAAAAAGTGCATAAAATATCTCAAACCTAGACACTCAATATATGGCTAAAATCATCTCTTTCTTTGGTTCTTGGCTCTCAACTCTAGATCTTAGATCTTTGTCTCTGGCTCAAACTCTTTGGCTCTTTAGATTTTGACTCTCAGGTTTGGCTCTTTGGCTCTGGTTCTTAGCTCTGGCTCCTCGACTCTTGCTCTCAGCTCTAGCTCTTCAACTCTAGCTCTACCATGAGATATTTAAGACTTTATAATTAATTCAATGAATTCCAATTCCAATTCCTAATGATTTCCAAATAACCCCTTACCCCTTTATATACTTGTGGGAGTCCACTTTTTCTGATTGGGATGATTATCCATGATCTTTTTAAATAAATTTCATAACTATTCCATACTCAATTTTTATGGGATTTTAAATTAACCATTACATTTAAAAATATGGGGCGATAATTATTCCATAATTTATGATGCTTTCTATTTATCCCCCTTCACTAAGATGAAATTTATAAATATTAATGACTTGGGTTGAGTCATATTACCACATCATTAGGTTTGACCATAACTTTGACAAGTCATAACTTGAACATACATAATATTTTTTGAATCATAAAATGTGCCAAAAATCTCTCAATAAGTTCTACATGATGGAAGTATATTTGACATATTTAATGTTAGTTAATTTTTTTAGATTAACCAGCTTTGACCATTTGTTAACTAGCTTTGACTATAACTTTGATCAACTACATAAGGAGCATATGAGCTCCATTTTTGAAGTTCTACATACTATTGGAAAAGTCTCAATGAGCTCAACATTGTGCTAATGATCAATATATAATTTGATTACTTCAATTTCAAAGTCAATGTGGATCCTCTTGGATCAATCCTCCCTACTAAGAGGGCTTTTGGTCCACCAAAAGATGGCACCTAACTTTATCCTCTAAAATGTTAATCGATTCTGAAGAATTATGATGGGTCTTTTATCAATCTACTCAAGTTTCATAACTACACCTATAATGATTGGAATAATTATCTATCATACCTTTCAGAATTCTTCTATTATTACATAGCCATCAATAACCTCTACAAATGTTTAGGATGTGATGATATCCTCTGTTGTATGGCTTCATAAGTCCCTCTACACAAATAAGCCTAGTGATCTCCTTTTCTACCACTAAATAGTCCATTAAAACTTATCAATTACAAAACCCAAATCATAGCATAGAGATAATAGTGGAAAAATATGATTCATAACTCAAAAATATAAAAGGTCCTATAATAAGGCATGAATTATACTGAATCTTGTAACTGCCAATAAGGTCATAATATATCAAACTATCTACCCATTGTCTCATCCTGTAAGTAGTGAACTACCAATTACTACAATAATCATGAATGAAACTACAATACAAGTTTTTCAATGTAAAAAAAATACAATATTGGTTTTGACCATGTCATAATACATTGCCCCAATGGGTCTTATCATGATAAACAAGTATAGAAACAATAAGTAGTGTATAGTGTCTAGTATTCCAAAATAGCAGTTATTTTGATGTAAGTGCTCCTAAACAACCTATGTAATTGCTATCAAATATCCCAACTTGATCAATGAGTTTTATTCCTTAATAATTTAATTGTAAAATCATAAATCTAATACTAGAGATAGATATTTTCAAAACATAATTGTGATAATTAAAAACATTGCATGATAAACCTATCTCTAAGTGTTCCCATTATAGTAACTCCAAAACTGCATATATCAATCCACTAATCTTGACAACATGAAATTAAAAAATTGATTACTAACTCTCTTTATCATATTCTCCTATTTATGGTGTTTAATTTTCTTAGTGGATTTACTAATATCTACATGGGTTGATTGAAAAAAAAACTTCATTAATTACCTTATTAACATGTTTATAAACCATCTTCCTCTTACCATTACCAATATTGTGGGATGGTTGAATATTCTAACACTTTTTAAGTCGATGTCCACTCATCTGATAATGAGTGAAAACACCCCTCTTCTTAGGTGAGGTCACCCATTTTCCATTTCTTGCTTTGCCACTAAAAGAATTGTGTTTATCACTTGTAAGTTGTTTCAGTAAAGCTTGTCTTTTCCAATAATATATGACACAATGGTTATTAAATCTAAAAAATGTGGAAGGAAAATCATATAACAACTTCTAAATATTAAAACCAAATTTCGTAAATGGCAAAAATGAATCAAAAGTCTTGGAATTCTCATTCCTATTGGTGCCTTTTCTAGTGTAAGATAGAGGAGGTAGAATTTCAATACATCTTTTACCTAAATTCTTACACTACTCATTATTCCTTCATAAGGAAGAATTTTGATCTGCTAGTGCCTTTGGATCTTAGTTGTTAGAAGCTTGTCCTCTTTCAACATTGGAGGAACTCTCTCCAACATCCACTTTATTAATATCATAACCCAATCTTGCATAATGAGATCTATGATCTACCTGTATTGGGTTAGCGATTCCTTTGCCATTCTTACCAAAGCCCCTTCCATCAAATCCCATTTTCAATAATAGTTTAGATTCAATACCCTTAGTGTGTTTCTCAAAAATACCAAAATATATATATAAAACATCTAAAACTAAATTAAATGAATTACCAAATGAATAATTTATAGTATGCTCATAAATAATAGTGTGTATATCTATAGTGGAAGGCAATTGATGAAGATAATGTTTCTCTTCATCCTGCATCTATGCCAAGAGCTCTTCCTTAGCTTGCAACTCTTATTTTAAGTGGGGAATCTCCTCATCTATGGAGTATGATCAAGGTATTAGGAAAGCATTCTCTTTTTATATCTACCAATTAATTTCTTCAATCTCATTAATCCTCTCTCTTTTTAAGGCTTTGCCCATTGCTTCTTGTTTCCTACAAACAACCTAATCCCACAAACTACACACTATAAATAGAATATCAGCAAGGCAAAAAGTATATAATAATACTATAAACTAGACTAAAAATAATTTATATCAATCCACACAATCAGATGCTAACCCAACACACTAACTACTCTGATACCAAACTTAATGTGTAAATTGGCACTTATTTCGATGCAATTTTTTTTATCTTGGATCCTTTAGTTAAATCACATAATGTCTTGAAACATTCATAGAAATGAAACTAAATTTGGCCTTTTATCTTATTTTAGTTATTTATGCATTCAATAGTGATTAATAAACAAGATTAATCAAAATACATAAAAAGAATGCAAAGTAGAATCCACTCACAACAAACACATGATAACAGAGTTCTGTAATGCCTACGTCTCTAGGTTCACTTATAGTATGAACCAATCCATTTCATTTAAAAGTGAGTACATGGAAAATTCCTCATGATTTTCAAATGGATACTCTAATATTTCACACAACTCAAACAATAGAGCTTTATAAAGTCTTGATAAACCCATAAATAGACCTTCCACTTTACTGTCATGTGAATGCAATTTTACAATCTTGTGGATTTTTTCCAAAGGTCTCAAAAATGTAATTTTAAAATGGTCTTAAAAAAATAATCATAGGTATTTTAACATATTTTTAATTCATATCAAAGTCTGGGACAAATCCTTAGTTTACACTAAGAAGCTAAAATCTCTCCAAGTCCCTCAAAACTTGAGATTTTGCAAACTAGTGTATTATTGCCTATACACAATCTAGTTTATTATTTACTTTGAGGAATTAAAAATTGAATCAAAATAACTCAAATCTAGACAATTAGTATATGTCTGGAATCATCTCTATCTCTAGCTCTTGTATCTCAGCTCTTTGGCTCTCAGCTCTTAGCTCTAGCTCTTAGACTCTGGTTCTTCAGCGATAGCTCTGCCATCAAAGATTTGAGACATTGGATTGAATTAAATGAAATATAATTACAATTCCCAATGATTTCAAAATAAACCTTTGCCGCTTTATATACTTATGGGAGGTCCACTTTTTTTATTGAGATAATTATCCACAATCTTTTTAAATAAATTTCATAATTATCCCATACCCAATTTTTATGGGATTTTAAATTATCCATTACATTTAAATATATGTGGTGATAATTATTCCCCAATTTATGATGGTTTATATTTATCCCCCTTTACTAAGGTGAGATTAACAAATATTAATGACTGAGGCTGAGCTATATTGCCACATCACTTTATTACCACATCATCGAGTTTGACCAAAACTTTGATTGTTCATAACTTGCACATAAAGACTTCATTTTTTGAATCATAAAATGTGAAAATAAATATATCAATGAGCTCTACACCATGAAAATAGATTTAAAATATTACATGATGGTCAATTTTTTTAGTTTGACTATCTTTGACCACCTAATGACTAGCTTTGACTAGAACTTTGCCAACTACACAAAGCATATGAGCTCCATTTTTGAAGTTTTGCATACAATTCAAAAGATCTAAATGAGATATAAATTGTTCCAGTGATTAATATATAATTTTATGACATCTATTTTAGAGTGAATTTGGATCCTCTTAGAGAAGTGGAAGAAACAAAATTAAAAAAGAGACTAGAGTCTCATTTTCTTCACCATCAAGAAAAGAGTTAACTTAGAGCTGAGTGAAGAGTTAGCATTTGAGTCTAATCCAACAAAAATGTTGATTAGAAGGAAAAACAAAGAGATCCTCTTAGCCTAGAGTCTCAGTCAAAATGACAGCTATATCAACACCATCAAAATCATATGCCTTAGCTCTTGTATAACCCGAGGCAACAAACCCAAAAACTAGAGAAGTGAGCAAAGGTATTTTTCAAGACTCTTATGTAATCCTCGATTATGTAAATGAGATTTTGACCTTATTTGATGAAGAAGACTAAAAACCTTAGGGAGGTGGTGTCCACAATAATTTTGAATTATACTAAACCTAAAAACTTTGGTATGAGGGTTTAGACCTCAAGGTTGGACCAATACATGGTGCCAGCAGTACACCTGTACCCCAAATTGGTGGACTTATGCATGAAAAATTATAATTCTTAAAATGTGATAATTTAAAAGGGGTTGATTAGGTTAGTGATCAATACCTAACCTATCTATGACATGTTAGGTTTATAACATGATCCTTTAGCCATTTTTTATGACGTAAATCAATTGAGGCATGTTTGGTCTCAAGTGCACTAGAAATAAGTATTATTGAATATAGAGCTACATCTAGTAGATGTTAATATTATACCTTAGCCACTACCCTTTCCTTTGGGCATGTTAAATCAAGAATCATAGGATGCATGTTTTATACTCACCTTCATTTTTAGGGAGGATAATTATAGATTGGTGCATGACTGGTAGCTGATGGCCCTTTTTTGGATGAAGACTATAGCCAGGACACAAGGATATGAATTTGATTTTGTGGAGCACATTGCCTACACTTTGAGCCAACAACTAGATAATTTTAGTGTTCACCCTACTTTTAAGTATTCATCATATCTATTCCACCTCATTTTGTATCAAAATACTTAATTTTTCTAGAATCATATAAATTTGACTCTATGGGACCCAAAGGGAGTAGACCACTACAAGTTTATTGCCATGTCTGTATAGACTCCTATGTTATTAGAGTCATCAAATGTTTATGACTTTTTTGAGTGATTTATGGCACTATATTAGAAGATTTATATTTAGGGGGTATAAATAATATAATGAATGACTCGATTAGGTCCATCTTGTTTGATGCTTCTCACCCTTGTAATTAATTTTTTGGAGCTAATTATTATTTAATTAGAGTGCATAGTTTTGTGGAAGAATATTTTATGCTTCCCAAATTTTTGACCAATAGAATAGTAGGTTTGGAAATGACCCATAACTTAGTGGTTATTGACTCTGAGTATGGATCAGGGAGAAAGAAAACACCCTTCCATGACATCACACTAACCAAGTGTGATGTTACTTTGGTGAAGAGTTAGGTATAATTTATTTTGATGAGGAAATTGGTTGTATATGGACTATTTTTAATTCAATATCTATGTCAATATGACCTTGATTGTTTTCATGACTTATTATCTTTCCAAGAATAAAGGCCATGCTTATTTTAAGCATGAGAGTAGGAAATTGTTAAGGATAGGGGATCCCCCAAGAGAGATGCACTAGATATATATGTGGATATACAATACATCCCACTCTCACCATGAGAATATTTTTATCATACCATTTAAAATTATGACCCAAAAAGAGTAATGACTAATAGGTTGAGATAGGCCTTGGTTAGGAAGAGCTGGAGTCAAGAGAAAATAATTTCCTATTAGAATTTTAGGAAAGAAATTTGTGAGTTTACTAAAATTTTTGAAGATATAAAAGTATATGAACAATGGGAAAGTATGTGAGATGAGACTCATGTTACTTCAACTTCTATCTTGGATACTAATAACCTCCCAAAATCATAAAAAAGGCATAGAAGGTAGGGAAATCTATAGTGGCACACACAAATTTGATCTGGCCAACATCTCTCAATGAGTTGGAGAAATAAAGGATGGCCCAACCTAATTTTGAATTCACTAAATTTGAGGCACCATGAAATATCTCAAAAACAACATCATCCACACAAGAGGTGTTAGACTCATCACAATAGGTGATAGTCTAAATAAATAAAGAGGATCTTATGGAGATCCCTAAGTTGAAGAAACAATTATTAGAGTCTTAGGATGGAGACAAAGAGAAATAGATATAACCCACCCCATACATGACTCCTTAATCTTCTACTCGAACTCTATTAATGCCAACTCCTTCACATTGCTTAACATTCTCAACCATCTCATCTATACCAACTCAATCACTGATGCCATTTGGTTCCCCATTCCCATTTGCTTCCCAATAGTGAATTTTGGTAACCTTTTGTCTTAGGGTCTTGAAAATACCATCTCCATCATATAATGACTCCAAAAATCAATCAATACTGGTGGTGTAGTGACCTCTCCCTTAAACTTTTATACTCAATCAAACATGGCAAAGCAGGACAAAGGGCTAATGAAGTAGAAGGAAAGGTAAAAGGAGGGTAGGGAAGTGGATACACAACAAATGAGGTCTCTTTCTGAACATAAATAAAACTCCCATACTATGGCCCACATGGTCAATCTACTTGATCAAAAGTAGCCTAAGGATTATATAATAAGTGCAATTTCTATATATCTAACTTAGTTTAGACCCCAAAATAAAGTGGAGATTATGATTAAAACTATAGATATGGTCACCACAAACTATCTCAAAGTCTTTAATAAACTAAAATAGGTTAAATTTGACTTAATCTAAGCCCAAGCCATTATGAGTTACATAACATAAGAGCTCAAGGCCAAGGACAAGGAGATATCCCAACTCAAAATGAACTTAAAAGGGGAAATATCCAAAAAGTTATTGAAGACTTTAGAAGACAAAGTAAAGTCTTTACAATAAGAGCTCAATATATCCAAGGCCTCTATTATCTCATTACAACTAGAGAAGAGTCTCATCAAGAAGAAATTTGATGATAAGGAATCTAAGATCACTCAACTACAACATAAAATAAATGTTACTAAGGCCAAAACAAGTAACTTGTAGGTTGAATACAAGAACTTTGAAGATGAAGTGGTAAGGATAACTTAAGAATTATCCCAATGACCCTAATAAGTTGGAGTGGTGGCAATGGTTAAGGGACTCTATGTCTCTTATTGGAAGATAATTTTAGTGGATGTGACCCATCTAAAACTTGCACTTAAGTCCATATCTGATGCTTAGACCCTGTGTGCAAAAGTGGATTCCTCTATGGATAATATTCTATTTTTAGTTTGTACCAAGGTACATAAATCACAATTGATATTTAATAAATTGTATGATACATCAACGGAAATGATATAGGTAGCTAGGATCATAGATAGGCAAGCAACAGTAGGAAAGGTAAGTGATATTTTGAGTTTCAATAAAGATGCATCCAAATGCAATAATCTACTAAATATTTTGAAGGGATCAAATGAATGAAAGGGCACATTCAATAATTGGTCCAATTGGGTCTCCCTTCCCCTTTCATAGATGATAACACATTGTTAATGGAGGACGAAATTGAAAATCTACTAGTCATAAAACAACATGATCAAATAGTTTTTTAGTCCCTTAGTGATTCTTTAATTATCACTGAGGTGGAAACCATTTTAGTCCCAATTGAAAAATTGGAATTTTAATTTCACTTAGTGGTTTAAAACCACTAAGCATTCTCCCAAAAGGAAATAATAGAGTTATACAAAGCTTTTCAAGATTTACATAAGAGGCAATATCCATCAAAGGTAGAATGGACCAGTTTATAGGTTGCATTGTAGAATATTTGAGTGAACTATGATAAGAGATACTTTTGATGAAGTTTTGGTTTGATTATTTTTGTGGTAGTTATTCCATGTAGGAATAGAGTCCTTAGTGAGTCATAATGAACTATAGAGTTAAAATTATACATTATTATTAGTCTAGTTATATAGGTAGCTATAAAAACATTTGGGTCTTTTTAATTTATGGGGTCAAAGGAGTCTCTTTTCATTAAATCTTGGAAAATCTTTTCAACTCTAACGATGGTGGAAGGTATCCACTTGTCACATTAATGCTCTTTCAAGGAGAAGGAATCATCAAAAAGGCCTCTATTGAGCATGATGATACCACATGTACAAATATTAGTTCAACTTGAGTCAAAAGGGTCAATGGAGAATTGATGATGCAAATCATAATGGCCAATAGAATGATGAGTGTTAAGCCTTGAGGAGTCTCTTTTTATTTAAGATTATAAAATATTCAAGACTCAAATGAATATGGACTATGCCACTTGTCACTTTGACTCTCTTCTAAGGGAAAATAAGTATCAAAATACCTATATTGAGTGTGAGGATATAACATGGATAATTTTTAGTTTAATTTGAGTCAAAAGGGTATCAAAGAGGATCAATGACTTATTTTAAAGTAATATATCCAATGATGTAAAATAACCAAAAGCCATAAGGAATAAAAGTCTAAGTAAGTAATGAGAAAGAGCCTGAATGACTCTAAAAATCCATGTAAGCCTCCTCATGTTCGTACTTCAAGAGACTATAGGTTAAAGACAAATAAGATAAATAGTTGAAATAGAATGAGGGAGACAGTTAGCAAAGATAATATAAGTAAGCTCTAATTTGTTCAATTGCAACAACATCCAGGTTTTGGATCAAAAAATGATGGACATACATTTGGAACCTGAGCAAGTGGTATGGACTCATGATGGATATTTTGGGTTATCAGTAGTGGTTGGAAGGATCAATGAAAAAAATTATATAGATTAATATATATTTTAGAAGCTAGTTTTTGAAGAATTATATACTGCCTTAATAGGTGCCACTCTTGAGCGATCAAATATTTTATTTTGTGCATTTTTCCTGGTGTAATTTATTCTCCTATCAAACTATGAAGAGAGAGTGGTGTTTTGTGGCATTATAGTCTATTTCTAATTCCTGTTTCTCATTTTATATGATGATATTTTTTTAACTTTTCATAAACACTGAGATTGTTAATTATTCTATATGATCTTTAATTCTGTCAGTGAATGTTGTTAAAACTAATACTATGTTATTCAGATATATGAGGATTCAAGTTATCTTTTTTGTTATGAGCCTTTAATTTGGTCTATAGTCTACAATGTAATTATTGACCATGATTTATTATCCTTAATATTTTTAGTAAATTTTATTAGTACTAATTATTGTGTTGTTGGGTAGAGGAATAAAATCTTGGTGCATTGCTTTACTAGTTTAAATATTTATATTTTATGCATTGTTTCTTTCCTCATTACATCAAACCCTAAGAGAAGAGCTAACTTCTTTGAAATTTGGATGTCATTTAAAGGATCAATTCCTTAATATTTTAAAATTCCCATGACTTTGGTGATTAGTTTAAAAAATAAGCATGAACAAGTCCCATTTTACCATAATTAATAAGGTGAATTTAACCTTTATATGGTGTGGTATCTAAATGGGTCCTCTTGTCCAACTAGAAGAGATCAAATGGAAGTGAAACACAATCCGTGTAGAAAGGTACAAACATTCATGTATAATTACATTAGTGATAGAACTATCAACCTCTACAATATCTCAATTGTAAAATTATAATGTATTTACTTTTAAGTGAAATGATATAGCTCAAGGAAGTATATTCATCCTTGAGAAAAGAAAATTGAGTAAGAAATTAAATTTGACTACATAAATGTTATTGAAGTAAAGTACATGTAAATTCATATTTTATTTTCATTTTTATGATAACAACTAATTAATAAGAACTAAAATATGACTACATAAATTTTACTCAATTAAAGTACAATGAGTTTATTGATATGTTATTTTCATTTGAAAGATTTAACAATTTAATTAGGATGACTTAATCAGACTAAAACAATCCTACCATAAGTAAAATAACTCATATTCTCAATAAAACATAGACCCATTAGCTATTCATAATTCCAAATAATAATGTGCTCACATATATATATATATATATATATATATATATATATATATATATGTATATGTATATATATATGTGTGTGTGTGTGTGTGTGTTTGTGTCTGTGTGTGTAAATATATACATACATATATATATATATATATATATGTATGTATATGTATATATATACACATAGATATATATTTACATATATATATATATATACATATATATGTATATATATATTTATATATATATATGTATATATATATGCATATATATGTATATATATATGTTATCATATAGTTCTCACATTGATATATATATATATATATATATATATATATATATATATATATATATATCAATGTGAGAACTATATGATATAAATTACATAAATAGAGTGTGATAGCTATGCTAAAATTAAATAATGAATTTCTAATCTCTAATACATGATACAACTTTTTACCACTTTACAAGGTAAGTACAAAATTATAGGCCATTGATAAATAATACAACACTTCTACTTTACAATCAAGAGTGATATAATATATTCCTCATTCAAGATACATTTACTCCAAATATTCAACCATTATTAATACCTTCACTATGATACTGTTGATAATAAATTGGAAATGAACATGATGAGACCCTAATTTGTGGCCCTTGCCACCCTAAACCATCATCCTAAACCAAAAATAGTCCCCCATAAATAATAACAACACAATAAAATAAAATATATGTGTAATGAATCTAGAGAGAGGGTGTACATCTAGTATTACAACAAAAATAAATAATCATGGTAAATAAATGGATAACACATTTTCACAATGCATAAAACATAGACAATAGTGAGCTCACAATGTTTTAGGATTGCAACCCATCAATAATGAAAACTATTTTAGGGTGGTGACTAGATTTCTCAATTTGAAGGTATCTTAGTGGGGTAGGGAACTATAACTATAACCATTTTCAATATACATTTAAATAAGTAACAATTTGTTTAATTTTTAATCTTAATTCCAAAAAAAAAAATACAATTAAATACCAATCGATGATAACCATCACAACATAGAAAGAAATAGATAGATCCAAGGCTATAACAACTTGAGATAGGGGATCATTTCAATAAAAGGAGGTGAAATTTAGGACTATATAGGACATCAAATTTATTGTAGGACACCCATTTATATCTTATCTAATTGATTCCCTTTACCAATAATGATTTCACCATGATACCCAACTATAACATCAACAAGAATGAGAAAGAGAAAAAATAAAATAACATAACTTACTTCTCAACTCAAAGCCTAATTTTAAGTCCAAAGGTTTCCAAAACGATGCCTAATTATTATTTTCTCCTTTCTTTCTCTCTTATTTTGTTTACCTTTTTAAACCTTCAAAATCCATCAAATACAAATAAAAAAACTTCACCATTAACTCATTTGAAAGCAAAATCAGAGATAGAGTGAAGTGGGAACTCAAAATATAAAATTCCCATAGTTGCCTAATAATTTTATCTACATTTGTCATAGAAAGGCTTATTCCATTGCTTTATTATATCTATATTCTCCTTTCACTTTTTTTTTTATTTTTATTTATTTTTCCTTCCACTCAAGGTAATGCCCAAATAATCATGATAAAAAATAATAAAAGATTTATAATAATCAATATTATTTATAAGTTAAAATAACATTAATATTTTTTAAGTAATTTTATATACTAAGTAATATAAGTTATTATATAATAATTAACAAGAATAAACCAATCAATAACACCTTAACACCAAATGGTACATACTAGAGCATAATATAAATGAATGTTCTCAATAGGCTTGCACTAATAATTGCATACTAAATTTTTTAAAATATTAAATATGCAACAAACCCTATGTGATTTAAAACCCTTTTATTTCTTCTTCATTATTTCCGAGGACTTAGGGCAAGTCTCTTATATAAATACCATTTTAGTGACTTGATGTCTCCAAATTTGAGTCTAGGTGAAATTTTGGGTACACCATGTGTAACTTTTTGAACAAATCAAATAAAGAGTTAGAAAAGTGAAATTTATTATTTTTCAATAAGATAAGTTTAAATTTATTAGAGGGATGAAAATTGGAGAAACATGTTTGTGTGTTTAAACTTGATGACTACTTTATAGCCATCAAATCCTAATGATTTCAATGTAGGTGTCATAATATGATGCCTAATTTACAAAAAAAAAAATCTTGATTAATGAAATTTATGCATCAAATTATGAAAATTTAAATTCAAATATCATAACCTAGTGACTATAACTTATCCATTAGATCTTGAAGACTACAATAGAGGCATCAAACTCAAACAAAATTTTGGTGACTTTTCAAACCTACCATTAGTAGGGAATATACCCATGCATGTGGGATTTTTATACATAATATATTTAATCCTTCCTCCCTCATTTTAATTTCCAATTTTTATATCTCTTACCTTCTATACTCTCTCCTTCTTGATCACTCCTACTTAAAACCTAGACTTCATCTATGCATCTTTTTTACATTTTATTTCATTTTTTGGAGGTGACCTGATCATTCATATTTTTCATTTTTGTGTGGTTATTTCATGTTTTTCAATCCATTTAAAGTTAAATTTTCTCTCCCCATCATTCATTTGATGGGTTTTTGAGTTTTTTTGACATGATTAAAAGTATCATTTTTATTACACCTTAAAAAAATGCACAACACTGAAATAATTTATCTAGGATTTTACAACCTCTCAAGATAAATTTTCATACTTTGTGGTCTTGTTTCATCAAAATTCACACCTTAGATAGTAACCATCATATATTAATAACCTGTTAGACTCTAACCCTATAGAGTACTTGTCTGATTCTATTATAGAGTAGCCATCAAACTCCCCTTGAAAATTAGCCATCAAAGTCTATCTCATATAAAATAGCTTTTAGACTTCAACCCCTATAAATAATTTATCAGAATCCATCCCCTTAAGAGAAACTATAAAAATCTAACCTATAATTACTCTTTTATGGTCATTCACCTTACAATATCATATGTTAAGAAAGACGAAAAATAAAGGTGACATGAAGTATCAGTATCATGGTGTCACTCACCAATCTATTTTGAAATATAATTTTGATTAAATAACTGACATAAAATTGGGACATTTTGACATGAAAAATATATAGAATAGTGTCAATATTGATCACAAGTTTGATTGGATGTAGAGCATATTTTATAGTGTACTTCCCTAGGCCACTACTTTTCCAAAAAATCTTTAGTGTCTAAAATAATTACTAATCCTATTAAGCCATTATGATAAGGATAACAAGGAATCAAGGAAATCAAAAGATGAATATGTTTTATGCCTTAATGCAGATCATATCAAAGATATGTTTAGAATATTTGACCATGAAACCTTTGTCGATTTCTCAACTAATTCCACTCAAAACATTTTTAAATTATAATTAATATTCATGTTCCAAGTCACTTAGCAAGCATTGGATGATAAAACACAAGTGTTTTTCTAATATAATACCTAAAACCATTTTACACTTTGAGTTCTAGATGGAGATAAATGATATTATTATGCTTTATAAAAGGGTGGTTGGTAATACCACATATAAGGATTTCAAAGAATTGATGTCCAATTACCTTTAGATCATCCATGAAAATATACAATTCATCAATTGGTTAGAATGCAATAAAAATTATATTCATAAGCAACTTTGTGAAGTATGCCAAATAGGGAAGTTCTATAGAACCTTTTATCTTGTCTATATGGTTACTCACAAGAGATTATACAATGATTTAAACAAATTTATTAAAATTTTATCATCATGAATTTATGAATTTTATCCTCAACTAATGTTGGAGGCCATCATTTTTGTACTATATATGAAGTTTTTCTACATTATGTCATCCAAATTTTTAAATAAAATCCATATAATCTTTTATTTTCCATTATATCCATATAAATATCCCAAGATGGGGAGTATGGTTTATAAAATTTCCCACTTTATCCTATATTAGAGTTTATGTATATGAGACTATACCATTTATGTTTCCAAAGTTTTCTAATGAAAGGTGGGTCATAATGGAGTTAATATGATAACTAGTAGATATACGTAATTTTTAAACTACCAAACAAAAGATTGGAGCTCATTTTAAAATTACCATTTGGAGATACACATGTTACTCACTCCATAATGGAAATTTTATTGAGGAAGAGATTGATCATGTTAGCCTTCGACCCTTTCACAGTAAACCTTATTTTGATTTTATATGGATGATGGAAAATATTTTGTGCTTCATGTCAATGTGCTCCATATTTTGAAGACTACTGGATAGATTGTGATAATGAAAAAGAGGTCAAGCTTCCTGATTATTCTCACTGCACTCTTGAATAGGCAATTGAATTAAAATAACATCTATTATATAATATATTAGAGATGATAACTATGATGTAGATCATAGTTTTTATGAAAAAAATATAGAAGCCAAATCACTACCTCATGTTGATTAGATTAATCTAGACTCAAAATATGTAGAGGATAAAACACAAGAAATCTTGAATAGACTCCTCTAGTGGCATAAAGGTAAATGAGTTAATATAAAAAATGATAGACTTCCACCATCACTGAGAGTTGTAAACATAACTCATGATCAACTAAATAAACCCAAGGATGGAAAATATTTTGTAGGTTCTTCTTTTGGTGTTGGTATAGACCTAATTAATTAAAGAGGAAAAGGAAAAAGAAGTAAAATACCCAAACATCAACCAAAATAAAAGGACATCAAATATTAATCTCAAGAAGAAAACTGTAGGATCTAAAGGGATGCTTAAGATATCCATTATTTAAGGTGATCAATTTATTAATGTATTTCACTCTCAGGGCTTGATAAAAAACACCACTTTATATTTGATGTCCATAAATCCTTATCTAGTAATCTCTACATCCACTCCTCTAAAAATTACATCTCCTCAACCTTAAAAAAAATTTATAACACCGCTTCCATCTACTATCCCAAAATCTTATCCCAATCATTTCAAACTAGATGAGGAATAAATTTAAACTCTCAAAAATTATGAAGCGGATGTTAAACCTATATTATAGTAAGCCTTAACAATGCCTCTTTTTACCATCAAGACTCATATTTAGACTGAGGAAGGACCTTTTTAGGATTATGATAGTACATATGTTTGGATTATTTTAATTATTTGTTTAAAAATATGAAAGAGATAGTCCAACTACATGAAGTTGACTTCAATACACTCATATAACCTACTCCTCATACACCAAAGAAAATTATGATAGTTTCTCACATAATCAAGGATGAACATGGAGATAGGTATGCCAAGGTTATTATTCCTTTTAATAATAAATTAAAGGATGAGGTTGGTGTTAGTGATTACCAAATTTTAAACATACACCTTAGAAAAGCTACTAATGAGGGAATATCAGAAGATGTACAGATAACCATCGGTACATTATTTGAAAAGTAAGGGTAGGAAAAAGGAACTAAAGGTCAATTCAAGGATAAGATTGAGTAACCTTCATTGGTGGTCTATAATTTGGTGATTATTATTTGATCACAAACACATGATTAAGGCCCTGATACCAAAATGATGATAACAACTAAGGAAATAGGGACCATGGGTAGGGACAACAATGAATGGTCAAAGAAGTAGATCCTTGAAGGAACTAGATCAATAAATGTTCTCATATTAATACCTTAAAATTTTGAAAATAGTCTCAATTATGCAAAGAATAATGAGGATATATAAAAAAAAAAAAATAAATATAAGAAATTTTTACCAAATTTAGAATCCTTCTCCAACGTTGATCTAACAACACTTGGTATAGAAAAGGTTTTATCCAAGGAATCATAGGGTGATCAAAATAAATTAATAGGCACTAATAAATTATATATATGTATGATTGAATAATCCTTATAAAAATTCAAAGAGTCTAAGTGGTAGTAAGCATATGCTACAAGTTATATACAATAAATAATTAAAAATATTCCTTGCTCATTTTGTTATCATGGAGTGTAACTCTCATAAAAACCATTAAGAAATAATTCAAACAATTGATGGAGAAACATTTAAATATGAATTCCTCCTTAAATTTTAAATCATTTAAAATTTAATAAGGTCTCATAATGATTTTGATAAATTAGATAAATATTTGAATAACTTTGACATATCCCACACTAGATGTTATATCTTTAGGTTAAAGGGGAGATTAACTACCTTTATTTAGATGGACTACATGAAGAGAAAGATAAACAAGTAATGAATTTGATTTTTTAATACCAAAATAGGATAAAAAATAAAATTATGAATATATTCATGTCATCTACAATGAAGGTAGTATTGATAAGTTAGAGAAAGTAGTAGAAGAATTTATCAGAGTTATAGTCACCAAAACTACATTTTGGTGCATTCTCTTTTGCATTTTTCAAAACTATGTTTTGACATAGAAATTTTTAAAATTTCCAAGTTATGTTTTGTGAAATTTTAGTGTTTAAATATTTCATTATATGTGAAACTAATTATGTTTTTATAAAAACTATTTTCCATGTCAAAAGGGAGAATCCTAAAGACCCTCCCTTAAAACTCATTGTCCCTAAACCTAAACCAATCTTATTGGGCAAGGGTACCTCTAGGGAAGTGGAAATGAAAATAAATACATCCCTTATATAATATATAAAATATAAAAAATATCATTTTTCAAAATTTAACAACAAGATTCATGAGGCTAGGATGAGTTTGGAGGGTCTTATATAGGAATGGAGTGTCATGAAAAGAGAAGTAGCCAAAACAATCCAATTATTCACTCATTATATTAATGTAGATCATACCTATATGAAGTAACACATGATGGTGGAAGAGTTATCCTCTCCTAATATACCCTTCATAATACCCACCAAGAAAGTCTTGGTGAAATAAAAGGTGCAGAAGAGACCCCAGATGATCCTACCTAGGGAAGATGTAAAAGGGCCTAGAAAAAGAAAAAGGGACAAAATTTTGAAGAGAAAATAGGGTAACTGGAGAAGATAACCAAGGATTTGAAGGAATAAGTTTAGGTATCCCCCCTAATAAATTATAATTCTATTTATCTATCTTTTGTTTTGCCTTCCATAGGGATAGTTAGCTAGTTCTGTTTACTTTTTATTGTTTAGCCTATGGGGCTTGATACTTTAATTTACACCTTTTAACTATGGTTCATTGTCCCTTTAAAACTATTTTACTTACCTTATCAAGTATAAAATTAAAAAGGGATAATTTTTCCACTCTATAAGTTACAAATAGAGGCTTTTATTCCATTCTAGAAAAGGAAATTTTTTATTTGTAAATTTCTAACAAGATACAAGATTTTTGGTGATAATAAAGAAAGAAAGAGAAGAAAAATCATGTTTTGTAAATGAATAAAAAAATATTATTGTAAGTATTTGTTCCTCATGTGTTGTTGTGAATTAATATTCTTATGTTCATTGATTCATATTGTTAATTTATATACTTTTTTTCATGTAATTTATTAAATAGTCATTTTATTTTCATCTCAAGGATGTGGAACATAATTGAAATATGTATTTTATTACTTTATTTCCTTTTTATTTTTATAAATCTTACATTTATTTCATATATATTTCATATTCCACTCTATAATATTTATTAATTCATACATGTAAAACCCCTCATCATAATAATGTAGATTTGTAACTATTCTTAATTCTTAATTTTTTTACTTTAAATAATGGTAGCCTCACCTGTTGATAGAAGAGGGAATCCATCCCTTAGCACCATTTTTTTTGATAAGCAAACATTTTTCACTCATATATGTTACAATGAATAATTTTTGGAACCCACTATGGGTCATGTTTTGTGATTTTTTGTGTAACCCAAAAATACTCATATTTTTTTACATGAATCTTATTGTAACCCAAATTTTAATGTATCAACTAGGAACTGATTTGATACAAGTCACACAGGTTGATATTGCTTCTAATCTTCATCATTCCAAATGGGATAATGGAGTTAGTGTTGCTCATTTTCATCAATTTATGGTCATACAAGATGAAGAAAATGATCATACAGACCTTTCTCAAAAATAAAATATTATTTTTTCAATAAGATAGATAGGACATATTGTTATACAAGTGATTAGTATAATTTGTCAACAAACTTGTCTTCCTAGTCAATAAGTTCCATTCTAGTGGAAAGAAGGTACACTAAAGTTAGTAAAGCTAAGGATTTGCCTAATATTTTGTTTGATATTAAATAATTACTAAACTTACATTTAAATTTTGAATAAAAAATAAGGACCAAATAATTTTTATGCTTACCTACATGTCTTAGGGATAAGAAACAATAAGGAGGTACCTTGGTATGCCAAACACTTGTTCTGGGATTGTTATACCTCAAAAAGATTTTTTTTTAAATGTGGAAGTAAATGGGGTAATTTAATTGGGTCATTATCTCTAATGTAGTTTCATGAACTACATAGAGGTTCATGGAAAAACTTCCCTAAAATTTTAGGTGATGAAAAGAAACAATTGGATGAACATATACTGGTTTTTTTCCATGTGAAATTATAGGGGTTGAGAATGAAGATGTCACTATGAGTCTATTTTTATTAACTCTTAAATATGGGTAAATGTCCTATTTTTACTATATTTACCTAGGTTCCATTACCAATTATAACACTATGAGAACTAAGTTTGAGAACCATTTAAAACTAGCCAATTATGTGCATGTGTTGCTTATGAAATTAACTTATATTAATAAATAATCCAATGAACCCATGTGGGATTTTTTTTTAATATAAATAAAATATTGAATAAAATTTAGAAAGAAACTAAACCCATAGGGTAAAATCATAAATGATTTTACATTAATGCATAATTGCTAGAGGTGGGCTTTCATTTAAGGAAAAATATGTTTCCTAAACTAGAACTGACTCAAACATTCATCACTTAGGTTGAATGTGACATGGTTATAGATTGGAAAATAATAAAGTACCCTTGAAATTATAGAGGATGATATTTAAACTAGTATTCTATAGAGTAGATAATTCAAAATGTAGTAAATGATATCATCACTCTAAAAAAGTAGTTGCCTCAAAAGTAATTGGTTTCTACATACTAGGATATCCATCGAAGGAATTATATTATTAACAATAATAATTATACTTGGTTAAAATATCCACAACCAAAATTATCTATTGAAGCTCCTCTAGTGAATGTAGTACTAGATTTAGAAGACATTTGTGTGTATGATGATGAACTTAAAATAAAAGATACAATTTTTTAGGATTATGAAATTAAAGAACCTAGTGGTAACTCCACTAATGTATTCTATAATATGAGTGTGATGATGATGAGTATGATAATTTAGAAAGGGATATGAATGGTTAGTTTTACATAATATTCACAAGATAGAAAGGTTTTAAATAAGATACCAAAAATAAGTAATAGGCCAAAAAAGTAAACCAAGTTGAAAAGGTTAAAGTTAAAATATCTTAAGACATCTCCTACAACTAAACTTCTTCTCGCAAGATCTCCCCTACCTCATAAAGCTAAGACAAAATAATCAAAAACCAAGATAGATAATTTTTCTCAAACTTGTGTTCTATAAAATCAAAAATTTATTGATAATCCTAGAAATATCATCATTGTTTCTTTATTATCGATAAATATGACATCACACTTTATTCCAATATTTATTCATTTGATATCCTAGATCATGCCAATAAATCCAAGATACATATGTCCCAAGATAATTAATTAAGATATAACATTGATAAAATTAATAGGATTTTTAAGTTTAGCAAAAGAGACTTTAAAAATACATGTAAATCCACTTCTGAAGGAATCCTGGTTACACCTTATAACTTGAAACCACCAGTAAATACCATGTATACATCTAATTTTAATCCTTAAAAAGTAACTATTTTATATATCTATTTTATTGAAAGGATATAATCTAAAAAACTACATAATCGATACTATAGGCTCTAATAATGTCATGTTGACCAAAGTGGATCCTACTATAGGAATTACCCACACAAAAAAAATCAATAAATGTTTTCAAATGGATACCAAATAGGTCCCTTTAGTTGAATAATTCAATAACTCCCAAGTGTCTTTGGATTGTTTTAAAAAAAAAGAATAAAAATGAAAATCACAATGTAGAAACTAGAAGACCCATGAGTTGATATTAAATATGAATATGTAAGCCTAGGGAATATATGATGGTGTATGAAGGATAGTTGGATATACCAAAAATGGTTGAGAGTAACTCCAACAATGTTTAGGTTCTTGATTTTGAAAGTTGTTTTTCATTAGCTAGTACTGGGGCTAGAATTATCCTTGTTTTAAAAAATAAATATTATTTTCCTCACTCTTAAAATATATAATTTGAATGTATGAACAACACTGATAAATATGAAGCATTGCTTATAGGATTTTAAAGTATTGAATAAATGATAACTAAAAACTATAAGGAATGAGGTGATGTTAAGTTTATTATGAAGTAGGTAAATAACCAATACTATGTAAATAATTATATCTTAAAGCACTTTAGGAATCATGTGTGGCATTACATTGAGGCATTAAATTTTTTTTATGCACATATATTCCAATACAAATGTGAATACAAATGTGAATGTGTTCATTAGTGTGTCTTCATTAATGATTCCTCCTCCCAATGTAGATAGATAAAAACACACTATTAAAAAAGTGTATAGGCTAAGTCTCCCTGATAATGTATATCATTGGTAGGTTTTCAATAACTATGATAAAATAATTACATTCCTTGAAAAGGTGAATAATTTTAGAAATATGTACTTCAAGGGCAGTACTTATGCATACAAGGAATCACAAATTCAAGTTGATGAAGATGATATTGATAAATTATCAACCCAATATACTAAATGATCAAAACTTGGGATGGAATAGAGCATAAAAGGTTAATTAAATTATAATTATGTAATATGCCAAAGTGTTTGATTTCCCACAAATACATTTTAACAAGCATGATATGTATGCTAAAGGAAAAGTTGAAAATGAACAAAATAGATCCTATGAGTTTGAAAATATGAATATTAGTAATTATGAACAACCTAGATACACTAAAATTGGAAAGTGTTATTCAAAATAAGAGAGACATATGTTCTTATACATCTTAAAATTATACAAAGATGATTTTACCTAGAATTATGATGATTAAAAGCACTTCAAGCTAAAAGAGGTGAAGTACATCATTCTTTTCAAACTTGGTACATCTCCTTTTATGTAAAAAAAGTTATTATAATCATAAAATTACTCCAACCATTCATGTTGAGATATAAATATGCTTGATGTTCATAATATTTTACCTGTCCATCATTTCATATGGGTAGTAAATATTGTACATATTCAAAAAAATAATGATGAAATTCATATATGTGTTGGTCTTAGGAATCTCAATCAAGTATCCCTAAAATATAATTATGCTCTCCTAATCATGGACTATATATTTCAAGTTATTATAAGATAAAAAAAATGCTTTCCATGATTGATGGTTTTTATGGATAAAATTAAGTTGAGGTTTATTGTGAAGATCAACATCAGATGATGTTTACAATGCCTTAGGGAACCTTATCCTACTAAATAATGCATTTCTACGTCATAAAAACTAACTATACTTTTCAAAGGGTGATGGAATTAGTTTTATATCATCTAAAAAATAATATCATGCTAGTTTACTTACACGATATTACCATTTTATCAAATAAGTGTGAAGATCATTATGATCACTTGGTAAAAGTTTTTAGAAAATGTAGAGCTCATATTATCTAACTCAACCACAAGAAGTATGTGTTTGGAGTAACATAAGATAAAATTATTAGTCACATCATGTCAATATAAGGGTTAAATATTGATCTAGAGAGGGTTTATACCATTAAAAATCTAACTCTTCCCACTAGTAAACTAGGTATTCACTCCTTTGGAAAGGTGATTTTTTTAGCTAGCTTTTACCTAACTATGTTGAGATCAGTAAAAATATTATAGAAATAATAAATGGGAAGATAATTTCAAGTTTAATAAATAAGGTATAGAAGATATTGAATAAATAATGACTTCCTTTACAAGAGCACTGACCTTAGTGTGCCTTGATTTTAGAAAAAAATATATGATCTATTGATATACATTAGAATACACTTTATCAACAATCCTAGTACATAAAAATACCAAAGGAATTAAGTCACTCATAAACTTAATTAGTTGTGGTTTGATGAAACATGAACTTAAGTACTTATTATATGCAATCAAAAATTCATCATGTATATAAGTCAATCTTGGCTCAGAGAAGATAGAGCATACCTACACTTTTAATTATGGATATATATGTTAATAAAAAGCATGACCAATATGGGGATATGCTAGACCTGATTAGGGGATCACTTGTCATAATACACCATACTATTAAGGGTTCAAAATCCTACAGTCTAACATAGTCATGCAACAACCCTAAAAGAGTCCTAAGTTTAATATTCATTTTATTTTAATAAACAAGAAAGTAAATATAATCTAGTACACACAAAAGCTTGTGGCATAGGTACAGGTTAGAAAAAAAAACCAACTAAACTAAACATACATAGAAGACATATACTCATGTAAATGTATACATAATCCTAATACATGGAAGAAAGAAGCACAACTACATTATATATCTACTCTTACAAAGGAGAAATAAAGTTAGGAATACTTACCTTGAAGATGAACCTATCAAACCTCAATCTCTCCCATGGCCAAGGTTCTATGAAAGAGATTATTATGGTATGTAAATATTACAAAGACAAATCAATTCTAGGATACACAAACTATTTATGTATCAAAAATACTTTTCCATAAGATAAGATCTATATCTCCAAATAAAGTATGGAGCCCTAAGATTTATTTCTCAAGTAGAATGGTCAATAAGCAAATTTTCATTCACATTTATTCTTCTTTACTTATCTTATTATAAATGGCTGGAAATGAACTTATCTATATAGGTAGATCTTGCCCTAAATCTTCTCAAAAATGTCAACTATATTGAGTCAACCGAGTTGACCCTATATGTTTTTGGAGACAATTCACTAGGTCTAAGCTAGGGCGACCAAATGGATAACAAACCCAAAAAGTGAAAAATACCCCTAAATTGTATAGGGTCGACCCTAGTTAACCTCGTATAGAAAATAGTCAAAAAGGGAATTAAGGTAAGAAAACAAGGATGGAAAGAGGAAAATTACTGGAATGGGTATGAATGAGAAGAATAATCTTAGGTTTAATGAGTTTAGGATATAAGTGTGTATATGGAAAGTGGAAAAATGGACAACAATATTATGAAGCACGAATAGTCTGCTCACCCCTTTCTTGATGCACTCCTTAAGGCATGCATTTAGAGAGATTGAGAATCAACAGGTTCTTGCAAGATATAAAGTGTTAGTAATGAATAAAATTTTGAAAATATTATGTGTATACATATGCCCCACTCAAATCTCAGAATATGTCATGTAAGTGTAACATGTGATGGTGCTCAGGAAATAGAACATGATAAACACACAATGCTGATGCTTAGTGTAGTAAGCATCAAATAAGATAAACGAAAGGATATAATTGTAAAAAAAATACCTTAACTTACCTTAGTGCTATAGATAAATAAGTAGATTGAAATAAAAAGTGAAGGCATCCAATGTGATGAACCTATAAAAGTTAGTGCAAAAAATAGCTAAAAATCAAAATTTATAGAAAATAGGCATATGGTAGTAGAAAAGAATATCTATGTCATCAAAAATTTAATGAATTTTATGGTTTTAAAAATGGATTGGTAAAAAAAAATATATAAGAAAAAGAAGGAATCTATAGGAAAATAATTGAGGAATTTGAATTGTTGAAAAGGGTTTTTAATTAGGGGGAAAGACACGTCATTTTTTATTTTGATTTGTGAAAGAGAGAAAAAGAGCTCTTGAGATCAAATGATACAAGATGGCAAGGAGAAGACAAGTTAGATGAGGATAGGCTACAGGAGCACTAGTGGGTACACTATAGGTAGGCAACTATGAATCTCAAACCAATTTTTGAAATTTATAATGAATTTAAATATATTTTCAATAATTTTGAATTTTAATCATTTCTAGATGTCATAATGAGACAAAATTATATTCTAGAGGTATCAAATAGAATGATAGGGAATGGGTTTAGGGGAATTAGGATAAAAGTAATAAAATTCACTTTTTAAGGAAAATGTAAGGGGTCGGTAAGCAAAATGAACTGGTTTGACCCAATAGGCTAAAACTAGGCATAATCCATAGTGCTAAGCTAGTAGGTATGGTTAAACACTATACATTCTAAGGATACCAACCTAATGAAGTTTTAAAATTAATTTTAAAGGTCTAGAATGATAATGAAACACTAGGAAGGGGGAAAAATAGGTTTGACTAAGATTTTGGGGTCAACTAAGGCAAAAATAGGGATATTTTGGTCAAAATAGTTTGACCAAAGAACCATAATATACATAAGAAAGCATGTAGAAGGTTGAAATAGGTATAAAATGGAATGGAATGACAACAGGATGGTAAGAAGGATTGATTAGGATATAAATAGGGTAAAATGGATAAAAATGAATAAGTTAAAAATAATTAGGCTGATTTTTGAAAAAATGTAAAAAGAACGTATTGTGACTATACATGACATGAAAGAACTGATACATCCTTTATTTTTTCTTAGTTAAAGAGATGGTGGAGTATATAGATATTGGTTTATGTGTCTTAGTTATTATCATTATTAGAGTGATTGTAAGATGGAGATAGGGATATACTAGTATCTATAGGTCTAGAAGGCATAGCTGATATGTACAAGATCACCATGAGTGTTGATCTATTAGTCATGTTCCTCAATTTTTGGGAATAATTGACTAACACCTTCAGATGGAAGGTAGATGAGGATGTGATATAGGTAGCCATCACACTACAAGATGTCCATTCCATCATCAGGTTACCCATAACAGGACCAATAATGACCATATGGATACCAAATAACACAGAGGAGAGAAGAGCCTTAACTCTATGGGTTATAGGATTAGAGACAATTATGGGAGGATGGAGAGTTAGTATGGATGATGTATATACATCAAAAATTCCATATATATATACAACTATGATATGGCTTATGACATAGTGGGTGTTATGTCAAAAGTTAGATGGTAAGGTATCATTATTTATGGTAGCTTTGAGCAAGATGATGTTGGAAGAGTGAGTTTATATGATATGGTATTTTATCATCTAGGTCTAGATCATAAATTATCTATATGAGATGCTATGAAAATGGTAGAAGACTATGGAATTGATCATATTATTGAAATCTTTGATATATGAGAAGGTTCATATGTATCAACTGACTAGGTTGCCCCATGCGGTCAGTGATAGGTTACCTTAAGTACATAGATGGAGAGAGGACTAGGTATCATGGGACATGCCCCACATGCCAACACTATAATCAGTGAGGTGCATAGACATAGTGTGTCAGCCATATGAGCATATAATGACTACATGGGTGTGTTATCACATAGTCTCTCTAGTGACAACAAGGATAGAGGTGGTTGGGCACTACACATGGTCGAGAGAGCCATGTTTGGTGCCATGGATGATAGGATAGATGTGCCTACCTCATCCAGTGATATTAATACTAATTCTTGAGGAGTGGGCTTGGCATGTGAGGGAACCATGGGGGGAAGAGAGGACTACTAACACTGATACTAAGACTAACAATCAAACCATGTTATGAACAACCATAGACTGGTTAAGAATGATGACGAGTAGATAAAGAGGATAGGGAGATAGAGGCAATGATACTAGATTCAATACTACTAGTTGCATAGTAGCAAAAGATATGCCCATTGAGGACACAATGGTGATGGAGGTAATAGGATATAATAAAGATTGATGCCATATTTTATGAGCTAGTAGAGGAGCCAAAGGAGGGATGGCTTGTAGAGATACCACTTATGTGTAGGATGAGATGGATGAAAGCCATGAAAAAGGGATTTGAGCTAAGGAGGTAGCCTATAAAGGAGGTACTAGGAGGCCATGTAGATGGGGATACTATGTAGGCATTTGTGTATATGATTAGACCATAGTAGTTGAGAAATAGACATGTAAAACAATATGGTAAAATTATTTCTTTAAGTTTTTATCTGGAAGTAGAGCTAGATAGATATTTGAAGATATAATGGAGATCTAATATCTATCTACTGTGATTTTGTAGATGTAGACGAGGATGTAGAGGAGAGATGGGGGTCATTTGTGAGGGTGACACTCTATGACATCTTAGATGAGACTCTATAACCATATGACACTACTCCATTAGAGTATCCCAATATACCATTTGCCCTAGCTGAAGTGAGATAGTCTATACTATCTAAGGAGGTAGTGAGATAGGTATGATCATAGAGAGAAGATGTAATGACTAATAGAGATGGGTATAGGCAAGACATGGGTATCATAGGCCCTAGTTAAGGAGAGAGTAATGCATCTAGATATAATGATACAGATGATAGAGATCTAGACCTAAGTAATGTAATCATAGGTGTAGGTACAACACCTATAGGGATAGATAGAGGGATTGACATCTCAGAAGGAGTCCTTATAATGTACTATTTAGAGGATTCAAAGCAATGCCTCAACAATTAGTGTGGCTACCCATGAGATAGACAAGATGGGACTTGGCCATAGAGCTAGAGCATTATATATGGTTAGATTTATTGTATCAAAACTCATGAGATGTATATATATGATGTATCATTTTGGCATATTTTTGTTGGTTGTGTATGTTGTCATTATGGTTTTAGATATAGATGCTTTGAATATATTTCTTTCTATCACATATAATTTAGCATTGTTGTATATACTAGAGGAAATATACGAGATGTGGTTTATTTTCTAGAATTATTATTATCACTTGGATTTACACCATTTGATTAGATGTCTCAACTCTCCTCATCCAAGTGGCATAAGTGAAACACCTCGAGGCTTGTGGGCTACATGATGATCAGGTGAATCTCTAGGTAAGGATAGCTCCCTTAATGTACTAATTTAGATCACTACTACAATTAAAATTTAAGGGGAAAAGGGAGAGAGAAAATTTAAAACAAACTATCCAAAGGAGATGATACACCAAATAAGTTGATGACTTCCAACCAGCTTCATGTTACACATGAAACTAAGAGACTAACCAAATATACAATTCTCCAATCTGCATCTTCTCTCATCAATATTACATTATGATGTTATGTATGAATGCTTAGCTTATGAGGACTAGAAGAGAGGCCTTTAATGGCATTAGTGAATAGACTAACTCACTCAACCTTGCCACTTTGTAGAACACTTTAAATGCCTTGCAAGAATAATCTTTCCAACTATAAATAGGATGAAAGAATGAGACAACATGCTAAGGAAATAATTATTATCACTAAGAAATATAAATCATCTAAGTAAAACACAATATGAGTAGTCATTAAGAGGTAAAAATCAATATTCTTATTTATCAAATGGTACGCAAATGATCAAGGCTTCTCCATACTCAAGTGGAGCATAAGTTACAATGGCAAAAATGGCTAGTTCTTATAGAACTTGAAAGAAATAGGAGAAGATATAATTCCAAGTGTCACAAGGACACTATTAAATATGATAAAATGAGTTACTTTTATATGAAGAGATGATGTGGGATGAACCATGGAAGGTCAGAAGAGACAAGCAGTCATACAAGGCATAAAAATCATGAAAATTGGCATGAAAGTTCTCATTCTAGCTTATGAAATTGCCTTCATTATTTGGACCTATTTAAACATCCCAAAAATAATCAGGGATAGGTATGATTATTGGAATTAAGGGTAAGGATTTTAGAAAACTCTTCTTTCATGCACCATGCACACTTGGCCTTCCTGAAGGCATCATGATTCTATTAAAATACATAACATGGAGTGGATGACACATATCAAGACTCTCCATGGCCTTATAAGCATCAGGCACACCATAAAAATCCATTTACTTAAAGTTTTCACACTTTTCACAATCATGTCTACTATGCCAATTTTGATTGGCTAAGATGAAGTAGCTATTTGAGGCACATAGGTGTTGTTCTAAGGTATTATATTTAAATTTGGAGTTATCTTATGTCTTAATATTCCCTTTCATGTGATTGACATCTCTTTAAACCTCCAATAACTTGTAGAACACATAAAATAGTCAAAAGTACCTTGTTTTATACCTTTTATATATAAGTCTATATAACTCAAAAGGGTGGGTAATAGCCTAAGTGAGTTCACTACAAGGTCAAATTACTTGCATGGTCAAGCTAGTCCATTAGAATAACTTTCAAACCTCATTTTATCCATCAAGTTAATAAGAAGGGTTTGTAAGGTTTTAAGCTTGTTTTAACCTCTTAAGATTTTTTCATAAAGGTTAGACATTGGAATTGAAAAAAAAATCAAAAAATAAAATTTAATTACCTCCATCAACCTACCTAAAATCCTTATATCTCCTTTAATGGTGCCAAGGGAGATATGAGCATTTCAACTTGGCCTATTGGGCTTGTCCTCTCCATTCCTTATAGGCTTGAAGTTGTCCTAAGCCAAAAAATGACCTTATAATTAATATACATTATAATTTCTTAGACATAAAAGGAGTGGCCTCTATCTGAGGCAAAATAGAGGGCACTCCCATATTTACTAAAATAAAGGTGAATATTTTATGGTATTATTCAAGTGATGTAGTTTTTCTATACCAATTTTTATCCCTTGACCAGGTCTCTAGACATCTAACATCTTAAAATCCAAAATGGGTTCTTAGGAAGACAAGTTGTAAGTAGGATTTGTCACATGAACTATGTGTGCACTTGGAAATAGGTTTTAATCTACTCCATATATACCATGAGATATCAAAAATACCATAATTATCATATTTTATGGATTCCATCTTCATTTTCCTCTCTTACCTTCCACATACTTCTTATACTCTTGCTTGGTCTATATTGTTTGTACAAAATCTTAGTTGTGTTGACCTCAAAACATCACACCTATAGGTTGCTTTGCATGACTCAAAATTTAAGACCATGTTACTATACCTTATTTGTGTTTTATTTGACATCTTTCCATTTTTTTAATATTCACCTTGTACACCTGTAATCCCAACTTCAAGAGTACCAACCTTTGCTCATTGTCTACTTACTATTATAGATGATTGTGTCTTTATATGTTTTTTACCAAAAGATGCTTCTTGTAGGTTATTTTACAATATTTTTAACCTAAAATTATATTAAATAACATTAATGAGACCTAAAATGACTTTTTAAAATGATTTAGATCAATTTTTCTCATGTTCATGCCATTCCCACACCAAAAGCACTAGTTCTCTATTCACTATTTGCAAGAGTCAAGTATAGTTGACTTTTTTGAGGTAAAGGGACCTGTAGACAACTATAACCTTTGAAACATGTGAAAATTATTCCTTTTTAATCATTTTAGGCCTTTAGTATCATTTTAATTAGCCCAACATTAGTATATTTATGTTCAAACTCTTATTATGGAGTGTGTGCTCCTATAGTTTGTTGTAGGTGTGTATTCTCAAATGGTGGAACACCTATAGGTGTGTTTGAGGATAAAAAAAACCATTTATAATATTATATTGATGTTATTTTTAGATCATTAATGTCATATTGACCATTTTTAAACACTTATATATGGCGGCATAGTCTAATTTTCAGGTTTAGGTTATGTTTTGAAGGAGGTAGTATGGATATAGGTGGATGTTTTCAAGTGAATGGACCCCTATAGGTGTGTGTGCGAGACAATACATAATAAATTCCCTTATTTACATGATATATTAGGCCATGAATTCTTTTCTTAACCATATAATACCATCTAAATGTGAATATATGGCATAATACTACCAACTTGGATAGAAAGGGTTTCTTTTGGGATCAGACCCATAAATGATAATGTAGGGTTTAGTAAATCATTAGGCAACTTTGACACCCCAAACAATAAAAATTCATCAACCTTATGCCCTCCCAAATCTTCTAAGTCATTATCTTGTGTAGGGGATACAAGGTGAGTACACCTAGATGCTTCCAATCTCATGACAACCTTATTTTTTGATTTTGACAAAAATTGTTAGGACCTTTGTTGTCACTTTCTAGGGATTGTGTCTTTGAATACATAATCACCTCATGATCATAGTTTCTCATTATAAATTATCCACCTAACCTTCCAAATAATTCTAACATGGTCTTTTCATCATATTAAGACCTTAAGTAGTTATGACCAGATATTTTAACCTTTCTATACAATAATGCTCAATCCCCTACATAGCCACCTATAGGTGGATATTTACACATACATAAGCTGTAAGGAAATTTCAAATAGTGAATAAGAGATACAGTCCCTCAATGAGTTGTAAAACTATTTCAAAAATTTTAAATGGACTCTTCAGACTCTAAGGATCTATAACAAGATTCAACACATCTTATTAAATTTGAATATCTCTTCCAAGCACCTGTAGGTAAGCATGTTCATGGTGACTGTGAACATATATTATACATGACTACAACAATATTATTTTTACATATTTTGGAGGGTATAAATTTTTTTCTCCCACATATAAAGTCATATCTAGTATATTGAGACATCTACTATACCTACTTGAGCATCATAAATAGCTTCATACACATGATTACAAGTGAGAAAGGGAAAAGAGTTAGTTGTGAGAATGACAAAGACTAAAATTTAGATCCAAGCATGATTTTATGAGAATTAAACATGAAGGGAGATGATAAATATGGAATTTAGACATAGAAAACTCCATATATTACTCACATGATACCCTTTCATAGAACCAAAAATCTGCAAATAAGGTAACATGAAAGAAACATCACATGATGGCATCCTTTTGGAACATGAGATGATTTACATCAAAAACATCATGTAAAATGAAAATAAACATTGTAATAATATAAAAAGAGAGACAAAATCATCTGTAATCAACCTCAATAATTAGTTTGTATATAATTATCCAGAATGGAGCAATACCTACAGAATACATAGATTAGTAGGCAAAAAAACATAGTCAACTTCATGAGGATGGTTCATAAATAAGATGACACCACTATTTGAAATATTATTATGTAAATTAATCTATCTAAGTTTACTTTCACTTCCCAAAGGTGTTTTACCTATAAGCTCTCCAACTATCCATACCAAGTATAAACCTAAAGACTAGTTTTGTGTGCCTAAAAGGGTGAAAAAGGATAAAAAATTGTTTTATCCTAGTTTTTACACTTCCATATTACTCCAATCATGTAAATGGATCTGATGAAGTTGAATATTCATCCTTAACCTTATCCCATCTAGCACACATCCCCATGGGCCATATAAGTGCCAAACTCTTCTATTTTCCCAACAAAACTACTCTTTATTTTTAAGCACCTACCAATTTCATTTATAAATAGTTACCTATGACATAATATTACACATGTCAAATTGAATAACATTTTTACACCTTCACACTTCCTAGGAGGCCATATAACTCATTAAATGCCTTATTTAGACCCCAAAATGACTCAAAATGACAAATTGACTAATATGACTTAGACCAAGTCTATGATGACAAAAAATTACATAAAATAACTTATAATACACCCCATTATAGGATACTAGAACCATAAAACATTTAAAAAATTCAATTTTTTACCTATAGGGATCCCAATTTGACCTACAGGGTCAAATTTGGTCAACAATTATGTAGGACACATGCATGGTTAAAAAGAAACAAGAAAAAAGGACTTGGAAAAATATAATCAATCAAGAAAATTTAATACACACTATTTAATTCTGGGAAATGTGTAATAAAAAATAACTAAGTTTAAAGAACTAAGAAATGGTAAAACAAGGTGGTAAAAATGGATTTGTTTTTAAACTGAAGTGAAATATTTTTGCACCAAATTAAAACAACTAAAATCATAATAATTTGCATTGGGAAGTATGAAAAATTGTAAAAAAATGGAGGGTATGTAAAAGGGAAAAAATGGTATAATTTTTTTTATTAATTTAATCAATTATACTAAATCATGTTGGGAAGTATGAAAGAAAAAAAAATGGCAAAAGATTAGTCTTAAATTTATCACACTAATTCAAGTTGGGAAGTATGAAAAATTCAATAAATGGTTGTATTCTTAAATGCACTTAGAAACAAAGAAGATAAAATCAAAACAAAAAATAAGTGATCATAAAACACACTAAATGAAGTTGGGAAGCATGCAAATGATGTGTAACTTCGTAATCAATTGAATCTTATCTCATATTTGACACATGTAATTTTAGATTATGACTTGGGTATTGGGATATTTTGTGAGGAATGTCAGGTCCTATCCATCGCCTTACACTGTAGCTCATAAAGAAAACACCACTAGGGTGGAATTAATAGGAAAAATTAGGTAATAAAAGATGTGGGTAATATTAAGGAAAAATGTAGCAATTTGTGAGGAATGTTAGGTCATATTCATAGTCTAATAAAACAACTCATAAATAAAATCCCAAGGGGAGTGATTAGTATAAAAAATAATATTTCTCAAGAAGAAATATGAGTGATATAGGGAATGAAAAAGGGAGTGTAAAAATCAAGACTTAGGCATCTTATGTGAAGACCTTAGGAGACAGGAGGCATATTAAGGGCATGAGAAGACACTAAGTCATTAGTGGTCATCTATGTACAAATGAAACCTGTTCACTATAGACATAAAGATTTGTAGACAAATAGGCATACTACTAAGATTAAATCATGAAGGTAGATTGGCACAATAAAAATAAAATGGGCCTACCTTCTCATGGTATGTTCCCCATTCTTTAGGACCCTTTATAGAGTCCTTAGTCTACCATGAAGATTGGGTACTTGCATGAGAAAGTAGGTAACACTAAAAGATTTTTTTATTCTCATCTTCTAATTTATTGGCCTATCGTACCCCAAAGGACCTTGGCTCTACCATGAGGCCAAATATAGAATTTGACCTTTGACTAGAATCAAAATATGTGTTTTGAATCATGTAGTTTAAATTGGTTCTACTTTTAAGAATAACTTTTCCTTTTGCATCATTGCCTTTTATTTAAATGATCTAACTTTTAACTTTTTATGGGTTTTTAATATTTATCCTCCATATGGATTTATAATGACCAATCATGAGAGATTTAGTGATACACATAAATGGGTTGTAGGCTAAGGGTAAAGGAAGCTAATTAACCAAAGATAAAGACTAACTAGGAAACTTAGGCTTGACAATGAACTAGAATGTGATCTCAGGTCTCAACCATGTATATGTTTAGTTTATATAAAAGGAATAAGGAAAAAAGGAGATCCAAAAAGTGGACCAATGTAAGGAGGTAATAATGAGTAGGATTATTTGCTAATTGATCTCATAGGAAAAGGGAAATAATAACAAAATGGAATAAGTTTTGTATAACCAAGTCATAGTGATAATTCATCTTGAAAAATGGAGATAAGATAGCAAACAATTATGAAGAGGAAATAAAATATTTTTGAGAAAAAATCAATCAAGAGAGAGAAAATAATGATAAATAAAGATAACCATATACATAATATAAATGATAAAATAATCAAGATATAGTACAACAAGTACGATCATCATATATGATAAGGAAAAATTGAACACAGTGTCAAATGATATTATAAGTAGATAAAGATAAGATTGGAGAACATGTCCAACCAAAATAAAAATGTGAAGTCACCATGCATGTGCTAATAAAAATTTATAAATCTATCCACACACATTATTTAATACCTTGGATATATACTTATGAAGCTGGAGATGAACCATTGTATTGTTTCATCAATCTTCAATGAATACTAGGCAAATACTTTTCTTCTAATCTCCTCCATAGAAAAAGTAAGAATTCTTAATGTATAGTTCTGAGGAGGGAATTTAGCCAAGGGATGTTTAGGAGAATGTGTGGGATCATGCTCTATGGGAGATGGAGGAACCACCAGTGGAGAAGGATCCATAGGTGAGGGAAGGTCTAAGGGTGAAGGAATCATGGGTGGAGGCATAGAAGGAGGTGAAGGAACCACAATAGGTGATGGAATCAGAAAAGGTGGAGCCATTAGAGAAAGAGGAGCCTTCTTATGGATATGACCTATGGGAGGAGTGGTAGAAGGTTTGAGAATGGATATAAAGTGATTTTTAAGATGTTGTTGAAGGATGCAATAATGATCAATATAATGGGAACCACATAGATGCCATAAATAATACACCTCACCATACTTGGGTAGATATTCAAGAAGTACCTTTAAGGGAGGTATGGATTTATATAATGATGGGGAAGAAGTATGTAAGGTATCAATATATTTCCACAACTTATGAAAATGGGTGAAATAATGATTATCTATCTCATGGAAGCAATAGATATGCGTGTGATTTATTTTAGTATAATCACTCATAAAAGGAGGTGTAATAGGAGTGGTAGAAGTTGGAAAACACTCATTAGCCTATTTGGTGGGTAGAGGAGCCATCTTAGGCAAGGAAATTATACCATCACCAAGGGAGGGTGATGATGAGAAATGAATGGAAATAGGCTTAATATAAAGGAGAAATGAAATTAGAAACAAGGGTAGACCCAACAATAGTAAGAACATAAATAGGCTCAACTATAACAAGAGCAAGAACAGCTTCAACTATAGTGATAATAGGAGTAGATTCCAATAAGGGATCTATTGACAGAGGGTAGGATCTACAAAAAGTCTAAGAAGAGTTGCACTACCCTTAGGGGTAAACCAACTATGAGGGTCAGGGTACTTATAAAAATGCTAAGTCTTAGTCATAGCATGATCCATGAGCATAGTCTTATGTGGATCCTCAGAAACTAGAGGTATCAACGCTATCCCTACATTGTAATAAAGGGGGAAAATATGAAAAATAGGAACTATAAGTGAAGGAAATTAATGAGATGCATGAAAAGAATCTTGTAAATAACAATGATAACAAACAATCTCAACATCATGGGCTTGTACAAGACCATCTAAAACTATATCATTTAAGGAATAACCATCATTATAATATGGTGTGTGAAGGTCAATGATGTAATTAGGGATGACCTTATCATCTAATGATGTAGGGTGATTAGAATTCTTAGTCTTGGTTAAGACTATGAGAATGTCATAGTAAGGAGGCTTGCAAGAGTGAGGTTTCAAGGAAGTAGGAAGCTATGAGATGAGATGAGGTGAGAGATTATAAGTTGTGATATTTAATTTAATCTCATTGGAATCATCATCATTTAAATCTAATAAGTTAGGAGGAATGTTTCCAATGAGCTTAAGATGACCAATATAGCATTGGGTTGAATTAACAAGAAATTTAAGATGTAACTCATGAAATGGAATGATAGGAAAAGGTTCAAGATTAAGATTCTTTAAGACACCATGACATTGGAATTATTTGAAATTACAAGGGTTAGTTTCACCTCGAATCCTATAAATGGATATATTATGAGGGAATTTAATACATTGGTAGGAAGAGGAAGCAATAGATCTCATGTGATGGGTCCATGTCCTACCAAGAAAGATGTTATAATAAAGGCGTAAATTAAATATCATAACTTTCACATGGATTGTAATAGGTGGGAAAATAATGGGAAGCCACATGTAACATAGAGGAGGCATTTTATTTCTATCATATCCTTAGTAGGTGATGCATGTAGAATTAAGATTTCATTTGAAATATCCAAGGGTCTTAATGAAATAGAGAAAAGAAACAAACATTCCGATACCCTTATCATTCAGTGTATGATTCACATGGATATCACCTATTTAGACACTAATAAATGAGGTAGGACCAACTGTATGAAGAAAAACCTCATCAAGAATTATAGAAGCTATGGGAAATTTTAAGGAAAGAGAAGTGTCTATAGTTTCTTCAATTTTGATAGACATCTCCCCACATTATTGTAATATACTATCTTCAGTTCTAGATAAAGTTTCATCTCATCTTGATAGGAGAAGACTAGGGACATTCATCTCAAATAATAGTTGCATAATATGGTTTATATGATGGGTAGAATTCCTCATAAGCTCAAGTAATGAAATTTGGGATGGGATATTAGTGAGCTCCATAATGGGATCCCACTAATAATAACCCATAATAAGTTTTTTAGATATAGGTACATAATGGTTAATAAGGTTTTCAAACTGAGGAATCAAAGTGCATTAGAATTTAAGTTGGTAAGAAGGTTTAGAATAAAGTTGCAAATCATGTTGAGATGATGAAGTAGTTGGTTAAAGTTGATTTATAGAAATGGTAGAACAAGTGTTAGTAGAAGCTTAGTTATCATTACTATTGGAAGGTGATGGAAGAGTGGTAGAAATAAAATGGGAAGTGTTATCCAATGGAGAATCATAAATAGGATCATCAAAATTAATAAGGTCATCTTACCCCAACTCATTTAAATGAGTTGGAGAAAAACATTGGATAACGTGATATGTTTGAGATGGAAGAGTGAAGATAGGCTATGAATCAATGAAAGCTACCACCCTTCACATATTAGTCATGCTAACCACATTATCTTTGGAATTCGGTTCAACAAGACTTTCTACATTATTGGTTCAAGGGGTGGGCTTGTATTACTTTCTTTGAATCAGTTGATGATTAGGAAGAGGGTCTTTATAAATATCTAAATGATTCTTTTATTTATTTAATGCTTAAGTTTTATCATGTGATTTATAATCCTTAAAATCAATTTCATAAGCTTGTTGGCACTTTGTAATGATAGAATCATGATCCAAATTAGGACCAGTAAGAAAATCCATGGATAAATTATGAAGTTATCTACAAGTGTCATGATAATGACCCCAACTAACATTAAACCAAAAAAAACATGTTAAGATCATACCAAAGCTTCATAGGATGAGTAGGTTCAAGTTATCATGGAAGAGGCCTAGGTATATGCTTAAGAAATATAGTTGATGATAGAGGTTTATGAACATTAATGTTGTTTGGTGAGGATAAATTAGGATTGGTATATTGTTAAGAAGGGGGAGCTAGTTCTAGTGAAGGGGTAGGAATGATAACCTGAACATTATGAATGGTCTCATAAGAATCTATAACACCATCATTGGTAACACTATGATTTATCTTCTTAAATAAGCGATAAGGAACCACAGAAGGTTGGGGTAGATAGAATTGATGTATTAAGAAATATTGTCATTTATCTTGGTCAATAGCCTCCTCCAAGGTATGTGGAGAAAGAGTGCAGACTTGATATTGTAATTTAGGAAAAAGGGCATTGGTAGAGAAATGGAAAAGATTATCACCAGCCATGTTATGTTCATATTTATTTGACAAAGTCTTCCATATTTTAACAAAGGCTTGATCATTTTAATTATTTCTTTGTCTACAATTTATGAAATGGGCCAAAGTGTTTTCTAGAAGATGACTAGTTTGGAATTATTGTACTAAAACATTCACTAAATCCTCGAAAGTAGTAATTGAATGGCATATAAGCTGATTGTACCATTCTAAGGCATCACCTATGAGGGTTTTGAAAAGGTCTTGGTAGAAAAAGGGTATTTAATTTGACCCAATCCTTATAAGTATTTCCAAATGTCTTAAGATGAAGGGTAGGATCAGTTTATCCATTATAATAAATTATAGGTGTTATACCTCCTATGTTAATTTTAGTAATTTGAGTAGTGAGAGGCTCATTTTTTAGATGATTGATGGTTTTCTTGACAAAAATAGGTTGAAGAATGAGATTTCCTTGAGAATTTAAAAGAGGATGTGTGGGAAAAATTTGGCTATGGGTGCCCCAAACCATTGGTTGTAGATGAGATTGAAGGTGGAGAAGGTGGTTTTGTATTCTCATCTTTTGATTTAAGTTTTGAGATTAAAATGTATTAATTTGATTAAGTGTTGGAAATAAAAGTTGATGAATTTGATTAGCATTATTATAAGCATTAGATTTGGTATTAGTGTTAGTATTAGTGTCTTGGTTACCATTATTGGTGTTAATATCATCTTGAGAGGAATTATGAGAATATGATGCACTAGTGGAAAAATTTACTTGTGTATAAAAACATTGAATATTGAATGGTTGAGAGGAAGAAACACTAGAATCATGATTTCCTTGGGTAGAGAACAAAGAACTTATATATGGATTAATGATAGTGGATCTTATGAGAGGCCCACTAGATGTAGAACTTACCATGTTAGTTGAGATACTAGGCATGAAGGTGGAAGAAGTTAGAGAAGAAGAGGTCATGGTATGAGAAGGGGTAATAATCAAAATAAGAGGCTAGGAATCAAATAAAGTGGCACCCTTGAATATATTAGATAATTTAGGTGTAGGCAAATGAGTCTCTTCAACATGAACACTAGTCATAAGATTGTAAATGGTATAAGTATCCTTTCCTCGATGTTGAGGAAATTTAGAGATAAAGAAAATCATTCCAAGAGTATACTCTAATTCAGGTTGGTCCTCTAATAAAGGAGGAAAATTATGATACAAACAGGTATTAGGAGGGAACCCATAGTTCATTACATGAGTGGTAATATGAAAATTACTATCATCCAAGAGAGGAGCCCTACTCTATCTATGGGAGACCCTATGAGGATTGGTAAAGTTCATCATGTCTCTTGACTATAACTAAATGTTTTCATCAAGAAGAAAGGTCATGATGAAGGTAAATAAAAAGAGATGAGAAAGTAAAGAACCAAGAACTGACTGAAATAGTACAAGGTTGACTAGGTCAACCTAGCATATAAGTAAGGATTGTAAAACTATACAGGGTTAACTGGGTCAAGCCAATATAGTTTATAGAGGCTGGTAAAAGAAGTAAAAGGGGTTATAGATAGTACAAGTTCAACTGGGTTGATCATGTATAGTGCACATAAGCTAGAAAAAGGTACAAGGTTGACTAGGTGGACCTAATACAATAAACATGAAAGAAAATAAAGTTGATAACAAGTTATGAATTAAAACAAGATAAATTTTGTATTTAATATAATAAATTAAAAACTAAATGGAAACAAATAGTCAATTGGATAAGTGTTGGCCAATCCAATTGATGCGCAGAATATAAAACCTTACATGAATGCTAGCTAGTGTAAATTTTTGCACACACAATTGAGAAAAGAGCAAGAAATTAACTTGGAAAGTAAAGAGATCACTAATTGGTAAATCTAAGAAGTTTTATTAGATTATTAAGAATTTATTTTAAATGTGTTAGGAAATTGGTTGTAATCAAGGAGCTAGATAGAAATCTAAGGATGGCTTTAAGTAGTTTAGCCTGAGAGGGGATAAAGTCACAATGATAAAAGCTTGTTATTGGGACCTACCTCCTCAATTCACAAACCATAATGTTAAGGGTATCATGTGCTTAGTAATAATATACCATTAACCACGCTTTATACTTGACTAGAGTATTAAGTCAACTTCCCCTTTGGTGATGAAATCCAAGTAGGTTGGCCTTGGGTAGATAAAATTAAAATTCTAATTTACATTATGTAATTTGGATGTGTGTGCATCAAATAGAAATAGTGAAACTAAATTATTAATTAAATTTATCTTAATTAGACTATGTGAACTATTCTAAGCATGCAAGAAATAAGAAAGCAAAGGTGTGAACTACTTACTAGCATATAGAAATTAATTCCAACTTGAAACAAGTTATAGTCTTGAAAATATATGCACAAAATATATAATAGGGTTGATAGGGTTGAACTTGTACTATGTAAATAAGGTCTAAAAATGAATAGGTCTAGTCAGGGTTGACCTAATTATTTAGACAACACATAGATCATAGAACCAAATTGATATGGTTAGTCTAGTTGACTATGTAGGGGTAGTTTTGAAGACTACAAATTGTGAAAGGAAAGATAGAAAAGATAGAGATAGAGAGATAGAAATTAACCTTGGTGGATCAAAGATGTTGAAAATGAACATTTCTAGTAAAGAACCATGGAATATGCCTAAAAACATAGCTAACTAGGTTGATCAAGATTCATAGAATCCTATTGGTGAGTGCCTAAAATGTACAAGGTTGATTGGGTCAACCTAGTAACTAAATCTGGATGCCTGAAAGTGTACAGGGTTGACTAGGTCAACCTAATAGTCTAAATTAGAAGTTTAAAAGTCTAAAAACTTGTATTGGGTCGTTTGAGTTGATCTAGTTAACTATTATTGAAAACATGTGCAAAAATATTAGAGTTGAGTCAACAGAGTAAATCTATTATAATAGATATATAATAAAAATAATGCTAACAAGAACGAAAGAAAGTGAAAAAAAATTGCAAGGGTTAGTTTCACATCAAGTTCATCAGAATGTATGTAATAAAAAATGCATCATATCTATAAATTAATCTTTGGTTGGAGAAGATAGAGAATACCTACACTTATGATTAGGAATATATTTGTTAATTAGGAGCATGACCAATATGGGATATGATAGATTCAATTATGGGATCACTTATCATACTACAACATGTTAGGAAGGGTTTTAAATTGTATAGTCTAACACAATCATGTAACAACCCCAAAAGAGTCTTATGTTTAATATTCACTCTAATAAATAAGAAAAGATATATAATATAGTACACACCAAAGCTTGTGGCACAAAGTGGGGGTTAGAAACAAAAAAAGCTAAACTAAACATGCATAGAATACATATACTCATGTCAATGTATATAGAATCCTAATACATGGAATAAAGAAGCACAACTACATTATCTATCTAATCTTATAAAGGAGAAATAAATTTAGGAATACTTACCTTCAATATGAACCCATCGAGCATCAATATCTCCTCTAACAAAGACAAGTCAACTCTAGGATACACAACCTATTTATGCATCCAATAAACTTCTCCACAAGATAAGATCCATATCAACAAAGAAAGTATGGAACCCTAAGATCTACTCCTAAAGTAGAATGGTAAATAAGAAGATGTTTGTTTTCACTTATTCTTCTCTACTTCTCTTCTTAAAAATGCTTGGAAATCAACTTGTATATATAGGTGGATCTTTCCCTAAATCCTCTTAAAAATGTTAGTGTATAGGATCAACTCGGTTGACCCTATATGTTTTTGGGGACTAGTCATTAAGTCTAAGCTAGGTAGATTGAAGGGCTAACAACCCTAAAAAGTGAAAAATACCCCTAAACTATGTAGGGTTGACCCTACCCAACCTAGTACAGTTGATAGTCCAAAAGGGAATTAAGGCAAGAAAAGGAGGATGGAAAGAGGAAAATGACTAGAATGGGTAGGATTGAGAAGAATAATCTTAGGTTTAATGGATTTAGGATACAAGTGTGTATATGGTAAGTGGAAAAAGGGAATATAATATTAAGAAGAATAATCTTAGGTTTAATGGATTTAGGATACAAGTGTGTATATGGTAAGTGGAAAAGGGGAAAATAATATTTCAAAGAACCAATGGCCTACCCACCCCTTTCTTGGTGCACCCCTTAAGGCATGCACTCAAAGATATTGAGACTCGATAGGTTCTTGGAAGATACAAAGTATCATTAATCAATAAAATATTTAAAATATTATGTGTATACACTCATCAATTGAAACCTATGTTATGTAGTATTCAAGGTAGTTAAGTGATTCATATATTATATCTTAAACTCATATATTATTGTAATGGTATTGAATCTAATAATCAAGTATATCTTGACAAAACATGAGCTTGGATTAAAGAGAGGAGGGTGGATAAAAAATGTATATGATTATGATTTAGATATTAAGATGAATAAAATTATTTATAGGATGTGGTTTGTGTCAAATTATAGCTAAAAATAAACCATGTAATGAGGACCCAAGTGAATCAAAGGAATGTGATATATCTTGAGAGACATTTATAGTCAATTTTATTAGTTCCATTGATAAATCATACACAAACATAACATACTCATACATGGAGAGTGTCTTGATAATATCTATTAGTGACAAAGAGAAAAGGATGATAAAACTAAGAGATGTTAAGTATGTTATATGTGATAATACTCTTTTCAAGAGAGAGATTGATGGTATTTTCATGAGATGTGTTGATAAAGAGTAGTAGAAGTGATTGATAGAGGTTTTGCATAACAAGGTGTGTGGTGGTCACTTTTCGTCTCCTATTATGACACATATATCATAAAGGATAATTAATATTGTCCTGCCCTTTTCAAATATGCTCAAGAGTGGGTGTCCAAATGCTAAACATGCCAATAATTTATGGTTAGGTAAAATATCATAACACTAAAATTGAAACCAACAGTGATTGAGGATCATTTTTAGAAGTGGGGTATTGACTTCATATATACGATCAATACTCATTCTATTATAGGTCACACTAATGTACTCACTACAACTAAATATTGTTTGAAATGAGTGTAGGTTTTTTTATCAACAAAACTAATTTGCAAGTAGTACGCAATTTCATTAAGGAAATATTCTAGTTAGATATGATGTTCCACATAGGATATTAAAAGATAATGATTCTAATTTTAATTCTTCCAAATTGGTAAAATTATCCTATGGATATGGTATATGTTTATCTCATTCTTTTGAATACTATCTGCAAGGAAATGGCCAAGAAAAATTGAGAAATAATAATATTATCACCATAATCCAAAAATTTATCAATAAAAGTTAATGTAACTAACACAAAAATTTGTATGATCAATTTTGGGATGATTTTATCACTCTAAAAATATATATCAACATGCCATCCTTTTAGTCAATGTATGCTATAGATTCCACATTTCCCATTTCATTAGATTTAATATCTCTTTAGGAGGCTAAGATAATTGAAGATTGAAACTTTAGATATTAATTTCATAATATTATCATGTATCTAAATAAAATGGAAGAAGAAAGGGTTGAATTAGTCTAATAAAATGTAGAACGTTAAGTAAAGATAAATATATTATTTGATAAGAAAACAAGATAAAGGGATCTTTTAGATTAATGATTTTATACTCATCTAGGACAATATAAAAGATCCCAAGGGAAGTCACACAAATTTAAACTCCTTATGGAGGGATAATTTCAAGCAAAAACAATTTGTTATCACAAACCATGTACATAGGTGTGCTTAAGTTTTTGGTTGTGTTTCCTTTCTTTTTCATCTTTTCATTTCATTTTTTATTGTGTTTTCCTTATTTTTTCCCCTATTCTTTCCTTCTCTCAAATTTTAATTATTTATTTCTATTTGATATGATAATTATCTATAGAGTAATGGAATTATAAGTTGATATATATAACTAAAAATTATAAATTTCATACCTTGTATTTTGAAAACCAATTACTAGTCTGAACTGACTATTTTCCCCAAATTTGAGTCTAGGTGATATTTTGGGTACCAAAATTGAAAAAATTAAAATCAAGAGTCAAAAAAGTGAAATTTTTGTTTTGAAAAAAGATGATTTGAGATGTATTTTGGGGTTGAAAATTGAAGGAACAAGTTTGTATCTTAACAAGATGACTAAATTGTATCCATCAAATATCAATGATTACTCTATATTAATCAAAATTTAATGAATATAATGTAAATGATAGACTCTAATTAATACAATGTAACTATTAAAACCTAAAAATTAAAATGAAGACATATAATCTAGTGACTGCAACATAGGCATTAGAATCCAATAATTTCTTGGTGAATTATCAAACCCACCATCAATAGGGTTGATGCCTACATATGTGTCTGTGTTTTTTAAACTACTTTATTTGGTCCTTCCTCCACCATTTTTATTTTCACCTTGTCTCTCTTTTGAATTTTTGAATTTTCCTTCTCTTTTTCTCTTGCTCAAACCCTACTAGCCTTCACCGACATTTGTCATCCATTTTATTTCATTTTTTACAAGTGACTTATTAGCTCTAGTTGGTCATTACATTTGTGGTTATTGTGTGTTATTCACTCCTTTAGAATTTTGGTTTTCTCTCCCAATCATTATTTTAGTGGGGTTTTTAGTTAGTTTTGTGTGATTTTAAGTCTCATATTTTATTACACTTTGATAGACTCTAAAACTCAAGCATTTATCTAATATTTTTTACCTTTCTAGATAAATCATTAGACTTCATGATCTTTTTTTTAATACATTAGACTCCACCCCTACATATAAACCATCAAATCCTAAGCCATATAAAGTATCCATCAAACTCTACTCCCTACATAGCATATGTTAAAATTTTCCCCTATAGAGAATCCATATGAATCTCCCTACAAATAAATAGACAAATTATTCCACTTATAGAATAGTTTTAAGACTCTTCCCTCTATAAAGCAACTTATAGATTATAATACATGAAATTATTCCCTTATATTCATTCCCCTTATAGTATCATATGGTAGGACATTAAAAACATAAAGGTGAAATGAATTATCATTATCATGGGGTCATTCCCCAATATAATTTAGATTATAATGTTGATAAAATAATTTTAAAAAAAACATGGGAAATGTATACATGAAATATCTATGGAACAAGGTTAATGTTGTTCATAAGTATATTTCAATACAAATCATATATGATTTTGGACTACCCTAGGATACTAATCTCCCAATATCATATAATTATCCATAGTTATTATTGACCTTGTCAATACATTATGATAAGGAGATCAAAGAAGTAAGGAACTCAATAGATTAATATGTTCTACACTTTAGTGTAGAACATATCAAATATATGTTAAACATTCATGAACATGAAACCTATGTGGATACCTCACCTAATTATGATTGATAATTTTAGGAATATGATTATATTTAGTTTTACAAGTCACTCAACAAACATTGATTGATATATCCTAAGTCCACTTCTACTAGAGCACCCAAAACCAATGCACGCTTTGAGTTCAATATGGAGATAAATCATATTATTACACTTTTGAATAGGTTGGTTGGTGATTCCACAACTAAGTATTTCCAACAATGGATGTGTATTTAACTTTAAATAATACATGAAAACAAATAGTTCATCAATTGCAAAGAATTGATCAGTGATTATATTCATAAGCAATTATGTGAACTACACCAAAGAAGGAAGTTCTATATGACCTCTTATATAGTCTATGGGGTTACTCATAAGATAATATATAATGGTTTAAACATAATTGGACAAATTAAATAATCAAATATTTATGATTTTTATCCTTAATTCATGTGATAAGATAGCTTAAAACATTTCCATAAGATCAATAATGTTTTTCTACATTATTTCATCCTAAAATTTGAGCTAGATCCATATAATCTTAGATTTTCCATTGAAACCACTATTGAGATCTCAAGGTGGCGTGGATGGTTTATAAAATTCACAACTTTTTCTTATATTATAGTTTTTGGATGTGATATTATCCAATTTATATTGTTTAAATTTTTTTATTATAGGTGGACCCTAATGGATCTATAATGACAACTCATAGAAACACATAAGTTCCTAACTACCAAGCATAAGTATGGAGATAATTTTTCAATTAAAATTGAGAGGTACACCTATGAATCACATGAAAATTAAAATTATATTGATGAATAAATGGATAAAATTACCCTTCATCCCTTTCATAATGGACCTTCTTTTGATTCTAGAGGGATGGTGGAAAATATTCTTAGTGCTTCATATCAACACATCACATATTTTGAAGACTACTTGATGAATTATGATGATGAAAAGGAGGTTAGGATTAAAAATTATTCTCACTTCACTATTTAACATGTAATTTAATACAACATATCATATATTTTATAAGGTATTAGACATGACGAAGATGAGGTAGATCTTATTTATTATGAAGAAAATATAGAAGCCAAACCTATACCCTGAGTTGACTAGAGTAAGCTAGACTTGACATCCTTAGAGGATATAACACAAGTGATTATTTGTTAAATTATTAATTTTATTTCATTTTTTATTTATTTCTAAATATTAAATTCATATCATTTCTCTTTCATCTTCCACTCATTAAAATTCCTTTCTTCATAAATGTAAAACCTCCCATGATAATAGTGTATATTTGTAAATATTCTTTAGATTTTATTTTTGTTTTGATTTAAGAAAAGGTAGATTCACATTATAATATAAGATGGGATTTATCATGTAACATTATTGTCTATGATAAGAAAACACTATTAACTTACAAATTTTATAGCTGGCATGACCCAAATACATAGGAGGTGCATCAAAACTTGCATTCCAACTTGAAAGCACTAGTGGCATTATGAAAATATTTTTGGTTCAAATTCAATCTATTATGAAATTTAAACCACACTATTATATGACCATGATATAAAAATACAATAATAATATTTTAAAAATATAAGTATCATATATCATGAAATAAAAAGGTAATGGTGGGAAAATGTTCTCACTCTCATTTTTTATATTTATTTATACATGTATGTCATTACAAGATTTGTCCATCAGATTATTTTTCTATTAGGCTTAGATCATCCCCATTGGATGATACTACCTAAAAACACACAAATAAGCATCATCAGTACTAATAAACAAAAAATATGAAGTATAAATTGTTGCAACTAAAATGAAAGTAAATAACTATAAAAAGTGAATTATTAAAATTAAATCACTAAAATTTATTAAATATAAATAAGATTATAATATTAGGTAAAACACATTACTAAAAAAATAATTCCAACTCAAATAAGTAGTAAGTAGGTATTATTATAAGGGTGTTGAAGGCACATTATTCAAAGGCTAAAAATTGGGATATGATAAGATAACCTTGGGAATATCATTCGGTAACCTCTTATTCATAATAGAGTTATCCAACACATGAAAAAATGGGCCTTTGTGCCTCAAATTGTAAATATTGACATTATGGACTTAATCATATTTTAATAATGTACCCAATTATGCCACTTTTCTTATAAAGGTGTTTGATAACCTCTATAAAGATTAAATTAATATTAATAACTTTATAGTTACCAAACTACTTTTCATAACCCTAAAAGGTGATATATTAGAATTGGATAATCAACTTAAGTCTAGATCTATAGACAAATCAGAATACTTAGTAAATTCATTAATCCATGAATTTAAATATCATGACTTTATTGAAAACATTTTATCCATTTTTACCAATATCAAGAAATTAGGTCATACAACTACCAAAGACTTGTCAAGAATTGAAAAACATTAGCTAACAAATTCAAGCATAACATGGCTAAGGATAACCTCTTCAACCTTTTTACAACTACTTTAAACTAAAACTAATAACTCCTAATTAGGTACTCCACTCATAATTCATTGGATGAAGGCTTTGATCAAGATAAAACATAAGACCATCTCTTAAGATAATTTGAGATTGCTCAACCTAAACAAGGAATATGAATCCTTATGAGATCTAAAAATAAACATGTTACAAATGATGATATCTCCAAAAATTGTGATCATAGTCATGACTCTAAGAGGACTATTCATTAAATAATGCTAAGAGGTTTCCAATAGAAAACCCTTTCACCCACTATAGTGGGAAAACATTTCCAACCTCATCCTCTTTACAATAATAAAAATATCTATCAGCATAAAAATCTTAACCTAATAGATCTTATAAAGTCCCTTCCTAAACCCTTACCTAGATATTTAGATAATATCCAGCCTAAACTCTAATGGTATGACCCACAAATTTTAATTTGGTTTAAAGCTAATTAGGTTCATTCTCATGATAATTATTGTTCTCTTTATTACTTGGAATATGAGTTCCTATTTAGTTATAACTTTGTCCATGATGTTATGAAAATAGAATTAAACTATGTTTTAATAAAGGTTCCAAAGAGCACAAATGTAATTCAATCATGATGTGCTTAACCAAGCTAATGATCACCTTAAAATAAATAGAAATAATTTTCCCAATCATTCTCAAAACATAAATAATCCACCTCCATAAAAAATCACCAACACTCCTCGACCTTGAAATCTGAAAATTTCATCTCTAACAAGTAATTTTATAGATGGCATAGTTAAATACTAACTCTTACACTAAAAAAGATAACCTGGTTAACATGAAAAACATGAATAAAATAATAACTAATGTTAATACTACATTATTCTAAATTAATAGAAAACACCTCCCAAGACTTACTATATTGCATAGGCCTATCTATAGGTCCAATATTTGTCTTAGTCCATCCTAAATAACCATAATAGATAAAAATTTAACATTATAATATAATTATCCATGGAAATTTAGTTTAAATTTTCCTTCAAAAAATCAATTGAATTAACTATGATTATTATACCGCATATGTCACCAACTAAATCAATAATGTTGATACAATTTGCTAAAAATTAGACTAAATTGACATGGTTGATTATGTTTCATGTACTAACTCAAATAAAAAAACCATGTTGATCCCATAAAAAATGCTCCAAATGAATAAGTATTAGGTTCAAATTCCTCTATAGTAAGATCTGATCCTATCTAGACCTTTATATATATGTTGCAGTCTTTTCTAGATCATACTAGATTTGATGATGTCATCCCATAGAATATATTTTTATATTCCATTGTAAAATTACATTTATTGATCCTATGTGTACCTGTCATAAATATCATAATTATTTAATATAACTCTTATTTGACATGAAAATACCTCAACCACCACCTATGGGGAAAAATTCTACCTTTCTTATGTCTGAAGAAAGCATCTCATAACAATATGAAGAGATGCATATAAATGTTGATAGTACAATGGACATAACTTTTTCTCTTAAATTTATAATTAATTATAGGATCCTTATGAGATCCTTTTCTATAAAGATAACCCTCTTCTCTTTATCATCATTTGAATTAGTGATGTCCAAGTAAAAATGACCTTATAAATGAAGGTTCTAGCACTTTTGTTTCCTCTTTATAATTCATTAAATAAATTGGGTATTCCATTAAAAAATAATTTTACCTATAACACATGTCAAGGATATGAAAAAATACAAATGCGTCACTTAGGATGCATTTTGATTTATATCATAATATCTCCTTAGATGGTTAAGCTGAAGGTTATGGTCTTCAATTTTCCCATTTACTATAAGGTCATCTTGCATATTTTAATTTTTGGAAAGAAATTCTTGTAATTATTTATTATTAGTTTCATCAAATTGGTTATTGAATTCTACCATTGTAGGTTTGAAAGTGGGAAAATAAAATGTTATATATTTTGAACCTTTTAGGAAATTTAATTTATTAAAGATTACCAAAATTAAATAATAAAATAGATATTAGATTTTTTAATTAATTATTGAACATATAAAATATAAGGATACAAACCCTAATAACATATATGACTAGGGTTTGGGTAGTATTCAAAGTATGTCAGGTTCACAAAATGATTTAATCTTTTAGGGTTTATGGAGTTTAAGTCGTAAGTTGTTAAAGGTTTAAGTATAATGAATCAGGTAAAATTATGTAGTAAATATATCCACTAATTTGTAATAGAAATTACCTAGTTTTAACTTTCTAAAAATAGTAATAAATAATGTAAATAAATACTTAATTGGAAATTTATTGAGATAAGAGATATAGAGGTTGTAAAAAGGAATAAGAGCTGATATAAGTATCGTCGATAAGACCTGCGTGTGAAACACCTTCCTATATAATAGCTCCATTGTTAGAGAGTAACACCAATGATGCTAGTGCCCTTATTTTGGTGCTTGTTTCCTATGTGTAAAATTAATCTAAGTTTCTAGGTGTACCTATCTTTGAGTCTACCAAGTTTGTTCTTATGTGTACAAGTTTTAGATCCTTAGATATGACCTTTTTTGACTAATTTTGTAAGCAAGCCCTAAACCTCCATGTTGTTAGAGCATAGAGTTAACACAAGTATAAAAGTTTGATTTACATGGGGTTAAATGTATATCCTCAACACCTCACTATGATGAGAGTTACCTATATACCAATACTCTAAAGATGGATCAATCCTGATGTAATTATCCCCACCTAATTGCTAGTGCAAGTTAAAATGAAGCTAGAATGAATGATGGTCTGAGTGTTTTGAATGTTATTGAGATTTTCAATATTAGTAATAAAATATTATGAATTTTTTATATGATTGTATGTAGAATTAGGGTAGAATAGGGATTAATAACCTTTATTTCACATAATTTGTTCTAATTTTGTTTATTTAATTTGTATTTGATTTCCACTTAGTAGATAAAGGGAGAAAATTCATGTATATATATTATTTACTACATTTGTGGTTATAAAAATAGGTCTAGGATGACCCTAAGTGGTTGTTCAAATAAAAGGTGGGAAAAGGAAAATAGTGCCCAAACTAGGACACTAGTGTCATGGGGCATTATTATCCAAATTATGGCACTATTGTCTAGGTGGCAAAACATGAGGTGCTAGGGTTTAATATGTTAAATTGAGGGTCTATAACTAATTTAGGGATGTTAAAGGACATGTGTATCCCACAAAAATAATTTATAAGTGTCTAAAAAGGCCCTAAGATAGGTCTAGTATTAAGCAAGGGATGTGTGGTCCCAATTAGCACTCTTATAACTCAGGTACCATTTTTAGATGATTACAAGTCCCCTTGGGCAATTAATACCTCCCCCTAGGTGTAGGAATTAGATATTTTGGAATAAGGTTGAAGGGATGGCCTTCATCTTATGCATATGAGGTCTTCACAAGAACATATTGTAGTTGGTATATTTGTTTATGACATATAAACAAATTATCACCATATTAGATCCAAAAGTTACTAGGAGGATAATGGTCCCTACACAACTATGTTTGATTCTAGTATAGGCCCATAAAGAGTTACACATCATATAATTATTAGTTTATTTGTGGCTAATATTGATAGCCACTTTGTCATCAACCATGGATATTTTCACATAATCATTGTAAATCTAGACCTATAGAAATAGGTCTCTAGCTCCCCTCCTTGACATATAAGAGTTAGGACAAAGAATATTTAAATCAAATAAAAAACTAATATCATGTGATTCTTGACCAAGAGAAAACATGTATAGATAAATGTGGTTGATCTAGGATTATGGAGGAGGAGTAACAATAGATAAATGCCCTAGCCATATAGCATAAATCAAGATTGACATATGAGTAAGATAATTATTGATTAAGTCAAGGAATTAAATGTGGGAGAATATCTTAGTGATATCAGAGATCAAATAATAGTTTCCCATGGGTTTAATAATAGTCTCAATTTATAAGATGTTTGAGGGAAGATGAGTCATTGGTTATTACTCTCTAGTGTGAGTAATAGTGTCCACCTCTTCTTCAAATTCTAAATCCATGACTCCTATCATTCTAGTTTTTCCTTACACTCCCAATTGAGGAGTAAAATCAATGTTTAAAACATTATTGTTTATAGTTTTAGAGGTGGAGGCTTCAACACCATGAGTGCATGTTATCATGAGATGATTATGTTAAATTGGGTGATTATATGGGCTGCCCAACTATTTATTTTGGGTAAAACATGTATATTATTTAGGAAAGGAGTATTGGTAGATTTAAATATTATGATTTTGAGGGTAAACATGACCATTTTGAAAACCCTACGAGTTTGTACCAACATTCCTTAATAACATGTCAATAAAATTTTGCCTCTAATATTCTATGATTATTTAGATAAATTTATTTTAATCCCTATATTTATAAGGGTCATATATAATAAATTAGTTTAAGAGGGAATAGACATTAAGATAATATTCTCTAGGCCTCATGTTTTACCCCTATTGACCAAAACCTTGTTGATTGTTTAATTGGAAATAGGTTTGTTTCTAAAACTAGGGGAATTATTTGATAGGATGGTATTAATTTTTATTATGATTTTTGTGTTGCATGTTTCATTGTGGAGGTTTGTTAAATTCAATTAAATTAATGATAGGAGGGTAATTTTAGTTCCTATCACTCATATTGTTAGCAACATCAGTGTTTATTATAGGTTGATATTTATTTTTATTCACATGGTTAGGGTTCATATTATAGTTAGTTTTATCATCAATAGTGGTATTATTGTTTTGATTTAGGACTTGGGGGACTTGGTTATTGGTATTATTTACACTTTTACTTTGAAATTCCCTAGTTTGTAGTTTAGGGTGATATTGTGCACATTAGTCCTATAAGTTCACCAACCATTATTAATATCTGCCTAGTAAATTTTTAAGGTGTTCTCAAGAGATTATTCATATAATTAATATTATAATTTATAGACATCATCTTTTCATCATTTTTAAGGTAGTCAAGGAAGAGATCAAAAAATTATCATTAATCCATGTTGGGTGCACTGGTAGAGAAATATAATACATGTTGCCATCTCATGATGAAAGGGGTAGCTGAATCATTGTGTTCTTACTTGATGTGAAATAATTCTCATATGACATTCCTTAAGAGATTTTTCATATCAAAATATTTGACAAAATCAACCATGAGTTGGCAAAAATAATATATAGACCCCTTAGGGAGGTGATAATACCAATTAAACACTATTCCCTATAGGGTTTGGTGTATTTTTTACAATAATCCCATCTCAATGTAGGAATTCTCTAGTGAATGTAACATAAGATTTGGCATGGACATTGGGATTTCCCTCCCAGTTAAACTTGGGAAGGATATGTAAGGGATGTATTGGAATAACCCCGTTTATGTTGGAATTGAGAGGCTCCTTAATGTACTCAATTTAATTACCCATATTTCTAAAGTACATTATTTTCATGGTGAGACTAGAGTGGAAAGGTGGGATATTATAGGGGTTAGTTCAATAACCAATAGAAGGAATAGAAGAAGCTCGATGATGAGAAGAAAAATAAGCTAGAAAATAATTATCTGGCTAAGTGGAATTAGAGTACATATGAAAGTAAGGAGTAATATTATTAGATGTACGAGGTGTGGTGGTTTTTTACAATGGGGTGTATGTGTTTTATACATAATATATTTCTATATAATGTGGATATATCCTGTCTATGGAGGGGGAGTGTATGTGGGAGGCATGTAACTTAGAGTCCTAAATAATGGTGGATTATCAACTACTTCTTTGTTTTGTAAAGGTAGAACATAAGTGTATATGTTCCCCATTAGGGTTTAAGTAGGATCTTAGTAGGATTAATGTATTTTAGAAGCATTTATGTTGGGGACCCCATGGGTATAGATATCCCCAAGGGGTTAGTGCGAGACATGGTCTAGTAAGAGTGCATGTTACTACTATGGTTAAAACATGTTAGATTGCTTTTTTGGTGTTTGATGAGTCATCAATTGGATGAGAGAAGGACATGGATGAGCTTGTGTAAGATGATTCAATCACAAATTTTGTTCATTATTCTCTAGGTCACAAATATGACCCACTAGGGTACTCATGAGTTGGTTTGGGCTAGTGTTAGTGTTAGTCCCAAGAGACTCCTATATAGGATCTATAGAGGCATGATATGGGTTAGTTTTGGGTAAGAGCCCTAGGAATAGTTATTTTAGTTTTTATCAATGGGTTGGAAGCATATTGGATATTATTATGGGTATGCATTTCTACTTACATGTGATTAACATCATCTTACAAGTGGAAAATCCTTCCAAGGTAATGATCAAATTTTAAAATGACTTATATGTCTTGTATTTATAGGTTGATTGATGCCTTAGTGTACATGTAAGGAGTGACCTTTGCTCCCTTATTAAGTGTCAATGTTTTGGATCTACGATGGTTACTTGTAGTTTTAGATACATCTCATATTTTTTGAATGGAAACCCCACACTTGGTTTGGATGTTAGGATAAGAGTAATCATAGAAATGGTATTCTATGTTGGTGTCAAAGGTTAGGTGACTACAAATCATAAATGAAGGATCACTAGATTTTAGTTGGATTCTCTTATATCCCCATAGGCCAAAATATCCATGTATGTCCTAACTAGACATATTCTAGGGTATATGAATACCCTCAAAATAAATGGAAGGAGGAAGGAAAATTAATGAGGGAAAAAATATGGTGAATGAAAAATATATAATTATTTCACATCATTCTCACTAGTTTATGTACACATGATAAACTATGCTCTCAAATCCCTAAGGTCAAGTTGAGGAAATTGACATAATAGATGGGCTATAGATTGGGTTGGTTATTAGGTGGAAAGGGCTTTTGAATTGGTGGCGGAAATGGGTTATCATGATGGAAACAAAATAACTTAGAATCATCATGATTATTTATAATATCATCAAGATATGTATAAATAGATATCTAAGGTCCTTTAGTCTTTGATATCACAAGGAGGTGAAGCTCATCGTTGATGTTAGGACTAGTGAAATGGGGGAGGTTAGGATGAATGATCTATAGAATGAGATAAAAGTTATTGGTTGGTTATTATTAGTCTATGTCATCCATAAATGTTAATTATATAATACAAGGCTAGAATTGAGGAAAAGAAGGAAAGGGATTAGGAAACTAGGCTTAGATAATTTTGTAGTAATGACCCATATTCTAAGGGAGGATAATAATCTGTGGATTATGAATTCATTCATTTTCTTAAAATGTGTTGATAGATTTTATAATGAGGAGAATAATTGGGGTAGAACATAAAACCTCTTTCCTAAGCTTGGTATTAATATTAGACTATTTTTCAACTATAAGGCTAGGTGATCTAACCCTAGGGTAAAGACCTTCTCTAACAAGACTAGGTATTTCAAGTAGTGTCATCCAAAAGGGATTAGGTAATGTTGAAGTGTATGATCTTATTTTTATATATCATGTAATGAGTTTATGTTTTTATTGAATTAAGGTATCTATTTTTGGCTACATTTTTACAAATATTTTAGCAAAGTTTTTGTTGTTTTTGACTTGGAAGTAAAGTACTTAGTAAAATTTAAATGTTGAAAGTAAAGAAATTAAAAAAAATGAAAATGAATGGAATCAATTTTTTTATCCTTTTAAAGTGATTTAAATACGAATGAAAAGGGATAAGAATATACCATCCTAAAAAAACACAATAAATAATATATCATAAAACAACAAAACTCTAATGCTTTTATAATTTCCTTGCACACTAATAGACTAAACTAGTTCTACAAAATTTCTAGTTATTACTTGTAAGTTTTTAATTATTTGTTTGTAAAGAAAAAATAGATAAAATTATTATTATTTTATTTATATTAATAATAAACACACTAAAATTAATTTAAAATAATGAAATAATAGAAAATTATGAAATACTCGTATTTACCTAGATTTGTCTAGTGTTTGTTATTTGCTAGTTGATTATTTTGAGAGTAATGGAACTTGTTTTGAATATAAAAAATAACTACCATTTTGGATGAAATTATATTAAATTTTTTATAAAATATTACTAAAATTTATTTTCAATATTTTATGCTAATGGAAATAAATCTACTTAGAGAGATGCAATCAAAAAAATCTATGTACTATATTTTTCAGCAAAGAAGGCAAAAGGATGAGAGTTATTTACCCTATAAAATTTTCCTTTTTACAAGATAAATATTTAATAAATATGATAATTAATATTAATGTAATATAATCTACTAGGATTAAAAAATAGATATAAACTAAAAACCTCCAACTTGATCCTAATCTAGACCAGTTAGAAGAAATAAATGTGTTGCACTATGTTCCTTAGTACTCTGAATATTTTTTCTCAATTTAAGATGTCAAGAACTATTAAAAAAGAGTATGAATAAATTAATATAAAAAATTTTATAATAAAATAATATAAACATATACAAACAAGGAACATTTTATTGTGGTTGGTTTAAGACACCATTTGTAAAGATCAAATTACAAGAACAATATCTCTTCTTATCTAAAACTATGTAGCTGAATATGAAAGCAATTAAATGAGATATCCAAATCAATTATATTAGTATTGGTTGTAAATTATTAAAATTTATTAATCTTATAATTAAAATTTTTATATCTAAAATCAATCAAATATTGGATTACTTTTAGAAGAGTAATAGATCTTGCATGATTGAGTTTAACAAAGTTAAACTATGAGTCAAATCAAAGAGGGAATAAAAATTATTAAAAATAGAAGAGAGAGTGAGATAGGTATTATTTGAGGTCAAATTAGGATGTATTAATAAATAACCACAACAAAAATCATGCAAACCATATTAATTAATGATTCACGGGAGCTAAATTTAGAAGATGGAACCATGGTGATAAAACCACCCTTATTTACAAGGGTGGTTATGTAACCACTAATTATAGGTATGAAACCACCACTTAATATTATAAAAAACTACTATATTAATATGAGGTTAAATTTTTTGGATATAAATACAAAAATAATTTATATAACCACCATGATAAAATTGTCACTATGGTGGTAGTTATGTAATTGTATAAGGTAGTAATGTCATTTGAAAGGGAATTAATGTCACCAATGAGAAATGGGATGAAAATAAGCTGAGGGAAGATTCAAGGTCAAAAAAAAAGGGTTATTATTATACCTAATATATATATGTAATTATAAGAGGAGAGATTGATAGAGTGTTTCTATTCAATCATTAGTAATAATTCATTACATCAGCATTGGACTTGTTGTATCAATAATATTGCATCATGAAAATTTGGGTCCATACAATATACTCATATAAACCTCTATAGGATTATGGATAGATATGATTTTACAATCTAAAATACATAGGAATAATGAATAAAGAGACTTAGGTAAGAGTGTAAATTATCTCCCTAGTGCATTAGAAAAGATAAGCCAATTAGGTTATTGTGGCACCACATTAACCATGATTGTTATTTCTTTTTTAGGTTTAGGAGTATTTAAATTGGTTTTATAGTAAACTTGGTATTATATGTATATGTATTAAATATTTTTTATACATACTTAATTTTTTTCGATGAGATAATTTTCATTTCATGATCATAAACAATATGGCATAAGTCATCAAAGGATTTGTTTTTTTTTTAAACAATGGACTCTTGTAATGGGGAAAGCAAACATTGATTGAATATTTATTTCAAATCATTGTCTACCATTGGATTGGTAATTTTATCTAACATTATATTGTACCTTAATATATATTAATTGATATGAAAATTGGTTCCTTGCTTTACTTTTACAATTTGAGCATATGAAAGCTTTTCAATGGTATTGATAGAGAAGTGTGCTAAAAATGATTTGCTATAGGTTTTAATGACTTTATTAATTGGATAGGAAAATCATATAACCACCTCATATAATATTATTTTAATCTCCTTAGAAATAATTTGGTAAAAAATTTATCATTTGAAGCACAATAAAGGCATGTTGTAGAAAAATAATGAAGATGTTATTATAGATCACCCTTGTCAACATAAAATGTAAACTTAGGTGAAAAAAAACTAGTTGGAAAGTGGTATAATTATATATTTGGTGAATGAGGATTATGTAGCACATTTTATGGATCAATAACATAATGTGTTTACATATTTTTTTTCAATATTTTAAACCTTAATTTGTAAAAGTTTTATAGTTTAGATAAGAGCTTGTAATTCTTGGTATTTAAGGTTGTATATTTGAAAATTCACAAAAGGATGTGATAGGTTGGGTAGATATAGGCATTAAAAGTAAAACTTTGGTCAAAATAATAATGTTTCCCATGTAAATGTGGCAAAAGTATTTGTAGATAATAAAGGTGTGAATATATATATCATTCCTCGATTAGAATTATGTAGTGGTGATGTGCTCGAGGTGAGGGTTGTTAGTGTATGGGGATTACCCATATCTCTAATAACATGATTAATATATGGACCTACTTTTCCATCTACATTTTTTTAGTTTAAAATAAGGTTCTTAGGATTTCATTAAAATATTAAAGGTTTTGACAAATATGCTCTTGAAATAATGCATTTATTTGCACTTGCTTGTGATCTATTTTCTCATGTTCATCAATCTCAATAGACTCATGATTTTAATTATCAATATATTATTTTATGATGATTTTTATCATAAAAATTTGCACATTTGAGGAGGTTATTTGAGCCTCCTCACTTAAGTTATATCATGGAGACACATCTAGGCTATGGTTAACCTAATCAGTGAGGTAAATCTCTAGATATGGCTACCTACCTTGATGTTATCATCCTAAAACTACTACTAGACCTATTGGTTTCTAGGAAAAGGGATAGAAAATGGAAATTAAACTAAACTAGGGAGGTGATGCACCAAATTAACACCCTCCACTTGACTATATTTCACTAAGAACATGAATTAGTCCAAAAAATTATCAAACTACTCAATAAGGACCTTTAAGCATGAGTATTTAAAAAGGGAGGTCATATAGAATGTGTTAAATATAATGGATAATTAAGATACCCAAAGAAGACACTCATGATCAAAATCCACTTCTAAACAATGAAAGGATATCCAAACTCACCATGTTACCTACAAGAAGATAACACATTTTCAAAGAGGTAGGAGAGGAAAAATGAGAGAGAGTGAAATAACTACTACTAGCATTCATGAATAATCACATAAGTACACTAATTTAAAGAATTTTATAAGGTAATAACATATTTATTAAACATTAACAAGAATAGTAAAAGTGTTTAATAGAGTATGGATTTTCCATAATTAGCCAAAGGACCCATAATAATACATTAAAAGTATCATAATAGGAAAATGTGATAAAAAGAGAGAGGAGAGGTGTAGGAAAAGAAATGACAAGTGCCCTCTCAAGAGGAAAAAGTTATAAGAAAGAAAACTATAAGTAGGTAGATATAAAAAATCCTTCAACATGTGTCACCTTGATGTGATCATGATATTATATAAAGTGGTGTATAAAGGACTCTTCTACTCCTTAGATGACTCATCACTCTTAATTTAAAACTTCCCTCATGATTGGAGTTGAGCAGTGACAAGTTACATTTTTCTCTTCTAACTAATCTTGAACTACCCTCTACCCTCTTTAAAACTTGTTCATGCTCTTCCATATTAAATTTAAAACTTAATACACCCCTAGTAAGAGTAGATATTATTATTCATTGGTCATATAGGATTTCTAGTCCATTAGGTCCAATTTTCTTGATGTTAGTCATTAGAATAGAACTAAGACCTCTATGAGAACTGTATGCAATGTTTATGGGCATACATCAAAGCCTAAAAACTATTTTTTGGTTTTACCCATATATTCCAAGTGATATAACCATGCTTATTTATCTCTCCTAGTGACCATATAACCTTTTGATAAACACCTCTTCACTTCCTCTATAATTTGGACCTATAAGAACACTTTCAAAGGAAAAAGAGTGGAATTTGGGGCCTAATAAAGTATATTACCTTCTAAACCAACTTTACCAATGATTTTTGTATGTTTTTATTCTAAAAAAACCTATTTTATTGGAATTATATATTGATATTTGGGTGAATTAGTTCCTTCATAATCACTATTCAATTCAATTCATCATTCCATGAAGTGTTCATTCATACAAAAGATTAAATGCATAATCAAAGTAAATACACAAGCATATCACAAGGGAACATAAGATATATGTGGTAAACCATATTGGGAGATAAATAACACTAAACCATGGACATTCAATATATTCCTATAATCTTACGATACAATTTTTAGTGAAGCACCAACTTCACAAGGAGCTTCAACCCCTATCTAGATATACACCAACTTAACTAGTCTTCAGCAAGCTTTATATTTCAAGGAAGCTCCAAACCCCTAAGTAAATATGCACAAAATTTATCACCTTATATATATTATAACCTTATGAAACCTATTTATAATCTTATATTGATGATTACCTCATTTGTTTTCATTCTTTACCCTTCAATCTTACTCAACTAGCCTCTTAGGCCTTCTCACTCAAATAACCCACTCTATGGTAGAAATAGGTCAAATGACCTTCATTAATACCTATATAAAATAGTAAGATAATTATTACATGTTTTTATCAGATTAATAATTATCTTAAATATCTTAACTTATAATCAAAAGTGTTATTTTCTTTGTTTAGTAGTTCATCATATCAACTAGTGAATTTAGGCCTATTAAGCCTTGTTAAGTACTTGACCCTAGCACTCTAAAATATTAGTTGGAAATGATCCTTTAAATACATAAAATTAATTTTAAATATACTAACAAACATGTTTCAAATGTGAAAAAAACATTTCATAATTTGGTCAGAGATCATAAGGACCAAAACCTTCATTAGGCCCAACAAAGACCTAATGTAATTAGGTCTATCCTATCCAAAAATTACCATTATGACCATAATGAATACTTCATATTTTAAAAAATGAACAAAAAAAATAATACATGACTCAAATATATAATTTATAAGTTCACCTTTGGTCCCAAAATCCATTTGGCCCATTTCATTACTTGGACCTACCAATTAGGTCTTCTCACCAATAGGCCTTCTTACTGCCTATAAGTTTATCTAAAAATTTGAGCCAAATAAAAAAATTTACCTCATAAAAAAACATAAAATAATATTGAAAATATAATTGACTTTAAAACCTCCCAAAATTATTTTTTCTCCATCACACAAGCCAAACAACCTCAAGAAAACTCCTGTAAATGACTTACTTAGAAACACTAAACACTATGAAAACATGGTGAAAATAATTTGACTCTCGAAGCTTGATCAGGGACATAAAATGATAAAAAATGTCTTAAAATTATCATATTATTCCTTTATAACACTTTTTATAACTTTATATCATTCATCTAGTGAAAATTGATTTAGGAACATCCTTTTCACACACACAAAAAAGCTACCTATAGGACCAAAAACACAATCAAGAAAATTAACTTGTAGAACTTCTATGAGGATAATTATATGATATTAAAATTAATATTTGTGAACATTTATAATCCTTATAACATATTTTGAAATTTAATTTTCATGTTCATGTATGAATATTTGTCTTATATACCAATCTCACTATGTCACTCCACACAGACTCCATTGTGTTAGACATACCTATTTGGTGACAATGTTTTGCATAGATGTAGGAATCATAAAAACTTATATATAAATTTAATAGGATGGATAAGTATTTAATAATCACTCAATTTCTTATTATCCATCCCTAGTCTTCTAAAACCAATCCCTAATCTCATTCTCATTCTCACCTAGATTTTTCACTATTTTAATCATTAGGTTAGTTTAGTGATAGGTTAACTTCCATGAGTGATTTTGAAAATTTTTGGTCAAAAAAATACTCAAAAATTTAACTATAATATAATATAATTATTTTATAAAAACCTCCATCCACTTGCATATTTTGACCTAGTTAACCTAATTGTAACATCAAAAACCCTAAAAATATGTGTTCTATTGTAGCTTCTACTCACTGTTACGACAATTAAAATCTACATAAAGAAACATTTAATAGTAATTTTAATGTTTAAAACAGAAAAATAGTTCTAATGGACCATTATAATCCATAACCAATTGGATCTTTCCTATCAAGTCTTTATAAGAGTTTTATGAGGGTTTTGACTACCTTACCTTCTTAACAATCATTCATAAAGGATTGACCCTCAATCCCAAAACCAATGCTAAGGAATTAAATATAGGTACTTAAAAAAAATAACATGAAGTTATAAAGATATAGGTTAAAGGTTTCACATTCCAATGAACATGAGAAACTTATTATCGAGTCTACAACACCCTTTTTTGTGCACACAGTCAACCTTATCATCAAATTTCTTACTTTATTCTTTAGGTATTTGTAGAGTAAATTTTTTTACTCTATGTTGTATTTAAATTTTTAGTCACGCACTGTAGTTCTTGTTCCCACATACCTTGGTCATGGCAATAGATTTTTGGAGTAGAGCGCAGGTTTCTTTTTCATCTAAGTGTCAAAGTGCAGTAGATGTTGCCGAGTGGTGATGTCTGAGCATGGGTTATTTTCCCCCTTTTTAATTCCTTTGCTTCATTTTTACCTAAGCGTTAAATTTGAGTGGAATCCACCAAGTGTCACTTTCTAAAACATGGAGCCGGCTAGCTGGTGTCATTTGAGACCTTTTTCAAAGCATTCAAGAAAGCTATGGATCATGCCACGTATCTAATACTAGCTAAGTAGAATGCACCACATGTCAGCATTTGCATCTCATATCGACACCCACATTTCATTCTATTTTTAAAAAAAGGTCTTCAATAAGGTAACTAGTAGGGAACAATGAAAAGCACTAGGTGGCAGTCATAGAAGGCCCTGGACTACCCTTTTTAGAGGAAAGTGAAACGCACCACATGTCGACATCTGAGAGACTTTGGTTTAATGCTTGGGTTAAATGCTTTGGTTTAACACAAAAAGGCATTGTTTCATTTTATTTAAATGCCAAATATCAGCGGATGCTACCAAGTGTCACTCTTCAATCCCCTTTCTACTCCATTTCTAAAAATAGCAGAAGATGCCACATGCTCCTAGTAAGAGAAGTGGAAGATGCCACGTATCTTCCCCAAAGCCACGGAGGCCATCACGTGTCAACTTCTAAAAGATCATATTCAAGCTTCATTGACAAATAAATATTGTGGTGGGTCTTGAGTGTTATTTCAAAGTTCTATGGAAGTGCCAAGTGTCAACATGTAGAGACTAACACATACGTCCATTCCACTTGTAAAAGTTGCTTGGGCAAGGAACACAGTGAGTTTTATTTTGTTAAAACTACAAAGTATCGAGGAATTGGATTGTGATAGGTGTCAAAGGTGGAGCATTCTTAAGTAAAACATAGAGAAAGTATAAAATGTTGCGTGTCTTTGATAAATCAGGCGGAAGGCACCAAGTGTCAATCTCTGATGCCTTCTAAGCAATACGAAGAATTTTTAGAAATTGACTAAGTGTCCTCTTCTATTCCAAAAAAATAGAATGTTTTGTGTATCTATTACAACAAAGTGAGATGGAGGGAAACTCAGTGGGAGTTATTCTTGGTAGACAGAATAGTTCACCGAGTAGATTTTTGGGGCCTAAAAACATTGAAAGCACTAGTTATTTATCCCCTGTAAGTGGAGGAGAATGGATAGTTACATGGCTAAGCAGGTGATGGAATGAGGAAATTCAAGCATGGAAGTAGGTACTAGACATGAATCACCATGCATCAGTTAGGGCAGCTGCCCCACTCTAGCATGGCCCTCTCTAATAAGACCAAGGTACATCCAAGGCATTGATAACACCGTCTGTTTTTCCCCAGTAAGTTAAGTGCAAAGTAGAATAGAGTAGGAAAAAAGGATGATGGAAGGAAAAATTTGAGGCTATAAAAGAAGAAGAATTGTAAAATCTAAGAGGAGACTATTTATAGTTTTAGACTTACTAGAGTTTTTGACTAAATAGTATCATTTGCTTTTGTCTCATTTTCTTGAGTTGTAAAGTTGATGTAACTATGCATGTTTATGTGCCTTTTATATGGCTGAATGAATTAAGAATATTTAACTCTACGCCTTGGTTGATATTATCTGTGTCATTTACAAAAGTAGTCTAAACTGTGGATTTTCTAAAATTGTGATTAGGAATGTCATTTGCTTTTGTCTCATTTTCTTGAGTCAGAAGTTCTACATAACTATACATGATTTTTGCACCTCTTATGTGATTGAAAGATTCAATTAAGAATATTAAACACTATGCCTTTGTTGACATTTCCTATATCTCAGCAAAAGAAGTCTCTATTGTGAGCCTCTATTTCTATTATTTTGATCTTTTACATTGATCATGCACTTGTTTGCTCTTAAATGTAATTGAATCCCACATATAGTCTCATTACACCCAAGGTTAGGATTAGGATTACACTCAGGTGCATCGCCATAGTTAGGTTTCATTTATTGCATTTACATTTCTATTTAATTTTCTATCCCTTTTCCCCAACAATTCATACAAAAGAAGAGACTAGCTTTTCTAAAATCTGTAGGTTGTTTCAAGCTGCAATATCCCACAGCTTGAAACTTCCCATTATTGATTGATTAGAATCAATTGAAATTTTAAGCATCAACAATTTTTGGTGTGCCTAGTGGGACCAATATTTCAAGGAGTTGAAGAATTGTGGTGTGTTATTCGGCTAACTAGCCTTTAGAGGTCTTTATCTTATCAACACCAATGGTGACTCTGAACCGAATCAGCTGGTTAAGCAGTCTTGGTATCATCAAGAAATCACCATTTGGTATGTATAACTCTATTGCTCATAGCTATGAGTCTTATTCTCCTTCATGTATTTTTAATCAAGATCAAGTTTCTCCTAGAATCTCATCAAGTAACAAGGATGCATATGGTCATGAGCTATACTAGTCTTATGCCCAGTCTCCCCAATATGTCACATCCCATGCTCAACCTAATCTCATTTTCACCTTCAAAAAAGCATTACTGGGGTATAAAAAATATGTATTAGAGCTTGAAAATAGAAGAAGATATGGCCAAGAAATTCCTAATCATGTCATCCATCAAGTAAGGGATGCAGTAGATCTAATTAAAAGTGAATGGGATCCCATTGAAAGAGGAAATTGACAAAGGCTTACATATGAGATGTTGGATGTGTGTGGCTTGATGGCATTTTTAGAAGAGAAGCTGAGCATTCATGAGAGACAGCCTTACCAAGTCTATCAATCTACACATTTAGTGCCACAAGTTTCATATCAGATATATGCAACCCCTGCTCATGAGCCAAATCAAACCTATCATGATTATTTCCCCAATAATGTTGAGTCTATGTTGATAGCAAAGGAAGTGGACTCCAAACCTGACTTTTCCCTCATGTCCCCTCCACCCTTCCTTAAGAAGCTTCTTGCTTTTCATCACAGCCTTCTTCTTTATCCCTTTTCAAAGAAGAATATATTTTGGAGGAAGCAAATAAGTATGCAGAGGAGTGCGCTCAATTCATGGATAGTTAAGAAATTTTCATAAGTACAGATGAGGAGGAAATCACCATAAGTACCCCCTTTGATGAATAAGAGGACAAGTCACAAGCTTTTGCCTTAACTTCTGATAAGGAAGAGATCATTTCTAACTTTTTCCTCACTTTGCAAGAAGATATGGAGGAGCATAGACACTCCCTTGATTAAGTCAATGAGATAGGTGACACTATTCTTTAAGAAGGCTATGAACTAGCCAAATGTGGAGAAGACAACATTGAGACTCAACTAAGTATGCAGAGAGGATGCCAGCTTTCAAATTTATCCTTTCAAGAGGTTGACATCATCAAGGAGCATGATGATGCAATGGAACCTGAAAATGAGGAAGAAGGAGATAAGCTGAAAGATGATGGATATCAAAAGACATAGAGTGGAGAACTAATAGCCATTGATTTCTTGATGAGACACGATAACATAAAGGACTAGTATTTGATGGGCTTTCAAGAGCAAGAAGAGCTTATGGATGTCAAAAGCATGCTTGACTCAGACTCATTTGAATACAGGTGAATCCATGTGGCTTACATAGAGGACATTTCACCAAAGATATACCCATTTTAATCACTTTTATGGCAACATAAGCTGGTTTGTAATGAAGAAGACATTAGAAATTTTATTTTTGATCTCGAAGGGAAATAAAGATGCTTAATTAATGTAGTTAGGTAGTTTCCCATTCCCACATTATTTTTGTTTTCCATTGTTGTTTTCCCACTTTCCTTTTAAATAAGTGTTTTAAAACATAGAGTTGGCAGCTTAGAATGTTTTTTTTATTCTTTAAATTTTGCTGCATTAAAAGCTTCCCAAATCTTTCAAAATATCTAAGGTACCTTGCACTGTAACTTGCATAGCGTGTCCACCTCACTATTTCCCAAAGATTAAGTAAGATCTGCTAACAGTCATCTAAATTTAATGTTATTTGAGACTTGATAGGCCCATAAATATCCCTTAGCAAGATTTAAAGTTTACAAATTCTCAAGCATTCCTACACCTACAAAAATATCCTGCTCATTGTGATTGTTAGCGCCTAGTAAAATTTTCTTCAAGAAGTGTGTTTCTATCTTACGCAAAGTTCATACCAGGTATTACATAAATGATATAGAGATGGTAGGAACATCATCTTCACAATAAGGAGTTGGGACACCTAGATCTCTTGATAGGTTGCTGGCTAGTAAGTCATATGTTGAAGCTCCTGGACAACCGTTGAGAACCTATCCAAGAACTAGAATCTTGGGAATTGGTCAAGCCATTGACCCATCAAAAGTAAAGGATTACATAGATGGAATCATAGACTTGATCTTGAAAAAAACAAGTAGCAAAAATCTTAGAGAAGGGGCACACCAAAGGTGTCTTCAAAGAGCCAGAGCAAGGCAATACAAGACATTCGAAATGAGGATATAGACCTCACAACTAGCTCAATTCATTATCCCAGCTATGCATCCATGCCCTAATTTGATTGAATTATGTGCAAACTTGCTCTATGCACCATCTTACACCATTTAATAGGGTCCCTTCATGTTACAAATCACACCAAAAGCTATTAGGGACATGCTAACCATACATTATTACAATACCACTACATTCCCCACTATTGATAGGATGTAGAGAACATGGGCGAACATCAACACTCAGACAAGGTTTTTGAGGTCTGAATTACAAATGGCTGATGGTGATATAATGGTACCCATGCTCCCTACACTAAGAACTCAGTTTGCACCAGCTAGCCAAGACGTGCTATCAATGATGGCTCTCATCTTTGGCATGAAGGATGACATGGCAGTATATGCAAAACAAATGGCCATCCTTTTCAGGCTGAAGACAGTCGACAAGATGTAGGAGTATAAACTTGACTTCTTTGAGTATATTACCTTTCCAATAGTGGAACAACTGACCCAGTTTAGATCGAAAGGGGTGTTAAGGTATTCCTCTTATTTGTTCCATCTCATACTATATCAAAAAACTAACCTTTTCACCCAACATATGGATCTGAGCATATATGACCCAAGTTTTGACCCTAAAGGGACCATTCATATGTCTACATGGACACATGTTTTATCAAAAACTAGCAACCCATATGATTTTGGGAACTATTCATTACCCCCATTCTTCATTGCCTTAGCCTTGAACCTCTCATAAATAGGTTATTTCCATGTGTTTCAAACCTCCTGGTCAGTTGTCCAATCTCATGTGACTTCTATTTTAGATCCCACCACATGATCATAAGGGTTCATGGATTTTATAGGGAACTAGTGTTGCTACTAAAGACTTTAACTCCTAGGTTGGCATTCTTGAGAGTCACCAGGTAGGTGTCAGTAGTTGAAAACAAGTATGGCTCTGAGAAGAAGAAGATAAAAATGTACAATCTCGCATGGATGGTAGGCAACATAAGCCTAAGAGCCAAAGATGCTGAGACTATGTTGCTGAGAAAGATGGGCTTCCTAGGTTTCTTGCTAGTTGAAGACAAATGGGTTTATGACCCAAGTGATTACATAGCTTCCAGGGTAAGGACCAATAGAACTGGGGCTAGGATTACACATGAAGGCTACCCCTTTTGGGAGACCAAAAAAACCCTTGCAGAAGATGTTCCTATTCTCTATGTTGAATTGACAGATTTGCCCCAGCCATAAGATAGGCCATGGGAAACCTTCTATGATAAGTAGAGGGATTATGATCCCAAAGTCAAGATGACTTCTAGTTTGAGAAGGACATTGAAGAACAAAGGTTGGGATGTAAAGAAAATTGAAGCCTAATGGAAATATGGGCAAGAAATTTCTCAAATCACCCATACTTTTGGAAGCATGGATTTAGATGAAAGACGGGAAGAACTCTTGGATGAGTGTCATCCCTCCCCTGCATCTAGCCTAGAAACAAGTCAATTGTCGACACTCAGTATAGGGCAAGAAGTTAGAGCGGGACCAATCCAACAACCACACGCCTCAAATCAAATTGTAGCTTCAATCACTACATCAACCTAGCCGCAGCCTCTTAGCATCATGGAACAATAAAGGAGTGTGGTGTCTTCACCACCAAAAACTTCCCCATCATTGAAAGTGATTGAAGTTCCCAGTTCTCCACAAGCACCTCTAGCAATAGTAGAGGTGGAAGGGAAGCAGACATAGCCAGAGTCAGAGATGCCCAAGAAGAGAAAGAGGGTGCATTTCCAAATAGATTCAAAGGAGGAAGAAGAACCTTAATAACACCAAGTTTAGTGCACTGTAATTCCCCCTTAAGTAAGTATCACTCCTCCTCCTCTCTCTCAAACTATTCCTTCCCCAGTCGGCATGATGCTTTCACCTAGTCAAATGACACCTCCTATCACCTCTACCATCCCCATTTTATAATTCACCCCATCCTTAACACCTCAAGCCCTAATGTTACCTCATTTCTCCCCCTCCATTCCCAAAAAAATGCCCCTTCAGCTCACCCCTAGCCAACCACTAGCTATCCAATATGGCCTACCACAAAGATGTCCTTTCACGGGAGGACATATTGCATCCCCTTCCACCTTCCAAATGTAGGCCGATGCTACTAGGAAGGTAAGAAAAGCCCAAATGGAGAAGAATAAAACCAAAGAGAATAAAGCATTGACTATCCCACACCTGTAGTCACAATTTGACCCTATTCAATAGCAATTGATGGTGACCCATTTGTCACCCAACGTTGTCAAGCTAAGCGAGCAAATGCAGCTGGAGGATTATACAATGAATGCAGTGGCCATTGATATGTCCTTGTTTAGGCCCTGAGATAGAGTTGAGCTAGTGATAGAATCCACTTTTACAATCATGGAAGATTATTTGAAAACATCAAGAAGACTACAGAAGATGGAGGCTAATTTGGCCAAAAAAAATATAAACTATAGTAGTTTAGTTAAAGAAATAAATAAGAGAGATAATGAAATAGCAATCTTAAATAAATAATTGCAAGATGTTGTTTCCCTTTAGACTCATCAAGCAATCCAAGCCCAAAATGATTCATTAAAAGTAGAGCTCACACTTGTAAAAGATGTAGCAATAGACCTTAGGTGGGAGAAAGTAGCATTACAGGGAAGAGTCAAAGGACTTCAGCTGCAAGTTACCCAATCACAATAGAAGCTACTAGATGAACAAAACAAGGCTATAACTTTCCAAGCCTAGTTCCAACCAGAGTAGCAAAAAGTGATGCAACTAAAAATAGAGTTGGCTAGTAGGCCACAAGGTGTAGGAGTGATAAAATTGGTGAAGGAGCTCTATGAGTCAACTTGGACAAGAATCTCCTTAGAGATTATTCAGCTCAGGCCATCTCACCTTCCTGCTCAACACACAACAATTATGTGAGAAGGTGGAAGATCAACGTATAATATAATGGCAAATTTTTGTATTTTGGCAAATTTGAAGTTTTGCCAGTGTTATTCTTGGTGATTTCTTGGTCACTAAGCTTTGTTGGGTTTACCTGGTTACCTAGCATTGTAATCGCCAAGGCAAATGTTACGTTTGAGTTTTTCCCTGGTGATATTTACCTTTCACGTAGCCAATCAGGTAATACTTATTGTGGAATGTTCACCAAGTTTGAAGTTTCTATTTCATGTAGTTTGGGAGAAATTACCATCCTAGTTTGATTTTATCATGGAGGAGTCAGCTTGTTTCGCTAACACACTTTCATTTGTAATATGTATAAATCCAAATTCAAGAAAATAGCAATGAGACATTCAATCATAGTTACCATGTTTGATCGAACATGGCTGATGTTTTGTTTGAACCAAACAAATGGCATGGACCAAATTTTTGCAATCGAACTTGACCGAATAACCCTTTTTTTTTTGAACCCAACAATATACAAATAAAATAAAAATTAAAGTATAAGTTTACATTTATAATGGACATCTAGTTTCTTATACTTTAAGTTATATTTTATTTATATACTTTCAAGATGTTTGAGAGGGGTTTTGGACTGCTAGGAGCTATAATGCAAATTCTAGGTTTTGGTGGATCCTATCATACTTCAGAGTTAGTCAGATTTTAGGGTTTTAGGGTTTCAAACATAGCCATATTTTAGGGTTTCAAGATTTCAAGGAGACATCATCAGAGGTATGAAGGTTGCATGAAGGGATGTATGCATGATAGAATAGTATAAAAATATCTCTCACAAAGTGCCACAAGCTGATCCCACCCCATTCCCAGTGCACCCCTTAAGGCATGCACTTTGTGAGATTCAATGCACCAATGAGCCCTTGTGAGAGAAAGTGTCAGTAAATGATAAAGTTAAAATAACACAATTTGCCTAGATTTTACACATTGTTTGAGAGACTATGAATGATTGGCCAATGGAGATTATTATTTTTTATTTGTAAACTATTTTTTCTCCACAAAAAATAATTTTTTTTGTCAGGTGTTTTACACCTTTTGCCAAATTTTTACACCTTTTCCAAAGGAGGGGTTTCTTAAAGTATACCCTATGGAAGATTCAGTGCAGAACACTCTAGCTACAGTCTCCAACAGAGTCATGGACTCCCAAACCTTGTTGCAGAAGCTCTATGATGCAATGGATGTGACATTGGTAGCCATGGGAATCACTGATAGAATGGTCGCCATGAAATGGGTCAATGAGGTGCTTACTTGCAATGTTACAGCCAATAGTTGCAAAGAGCTTTTTGAAGTCATGAAAGAAGGCATCAGTGAGATGAGACAACATATTGAAGAACTGGTGCAATTAGGCCTTCTCCATTTTTGGAAGCCAACATGGTGCTAATGGTTGATCAAATTGAACCATTGCTGCTAGCTAAACAGAGGGATCAAATAGTTTTCCAAGACCTGCTGGATGATTCCTCAGTCTCAGAAGTCGAAGCTATTTTGGTTCCTATTTCCCAGCTAGAATTTAAACTAAAAGCTATAATTTATATTTTTCAAACTTTTTCACACAAGTATATCATTAACCTTGATCTAGCTTTCGTTGAATTACAGAATAAGCAAGGGTTATCTGACCATGAATGGTCCATCTACTAGACAACACTTTTGAAGCTGTAAAATTTTAAAATTTTGACAGAGCTGGAGTCAAGTTTCTTTTTGAGCAGGCTCAAAAGTCTTGGGGGTCACCAATAACTATAGAGTAATATTTTTACTCTAAGTTGTATTTAAATTTTTAGTCACACACTGTAGTTTTGGTTCCTGCATACCTTGGTCATGGTGGCAGAGTTTTAGAGTAGAGCATGGGTTTATTTTTCATCTAAGTGTTGAAGTGTAGCAGATGCTACCAAGTAGTGATGTCTAAGCATGGGTTATTTATCCCCTTTTTAATTCCTTCACTTCATTTTTACCTAAGTGTTGAATTCAAGTGAAAGCTGCCAAGTGTCATTTCTCGAAACAAGGAGATGGCCAACTGGCGTCATCTGAGACCCTTTTCAAAAAATTTAGGAAAGTTACAGATCATGCCATGTATCTAATAGCAGCTAAGTGAAACATACCATGTGTCAGCATCCACATCTCATATTGGCACCCACATTTCATTCTATTTTTTGACAAAGGTCTTCAACAAGCTATGTACCAGGGAGTAGCAGAAAGTGCCATGTGGCAGTCACGAAAGGCCCTGGACTACCTTTTTTAGAGGAAAGTGGAATGCACCACATGTCAAAATTTGGAAGACTTTATTTCAACACTTGGGTTTAATGCTTTAGTTCATCATAAAAAGGCATCATTTCATTTTGTTTAAGTGATGAAGAGTAGTGGATGCTGCCGAGTGTCACTCTTCGAGCCCGTTTCTACTCCATTTTTGAAAACAGTGGAAGATGCCACATGCTCTTAGTAGGAGAAGTGAAAGGTGCCACGTATCTTCCCTGAAGCCATAGAGGCCACCACATGTCAACTTCTGAAAGATCATCTTCAAGCTTCATTGACAAATAAAGATTGTGGTAAGTCTTGGGTGTTATTTCAAAGGTCTATGGAAGTGCCAAGTGTCAACATGCAGAGACTGCCACATATGTCCATTCCCTTTGTAAAAGTTGCTTGGGCAAGGAATGCAGTGAGTTTTATTTTTTTTAAACTACAAAGTATTAAGGAAGTAGATTTTGACAGGTGTCGAGGTAGAACGTTCCTGAGTAAAACATAAAGAAAGTGGAAAATGTCGTGTGTCTTTGATAAATCAGGCAGAAGGCACCAAGTGTCATTCTCTGATGCCTTCTAAGCAATGAGGAGAATTTATAGAAATTGACTAAGTGTCCTCTTCTATTCCAACATAATATAATGTTATGTGTATCTATTACAACAAAGCGAGATGGAGGTAAACTCAGTAGGAGTTATTCTTGGTAGATAGAATAGTTCACCGAGTAGATTTTTGGGGCCTACAAACATTGAAAGCACCGGCTGTTTGTCCCCTATAAGTAGAGGAGAATGGAAAATTATGTGGCTAAGTAGGTGATGGAATGAGGAAATTTAGGCATAGAAGTAGGTACTAGACATGAATCACCATGTAGCAGTCAGGGCAGCTACCTCGCTCCAGCATGGCCCTCTCTGATAAGACTAGGGTACATCCAAGGCATTGATAGCATCGTTTGTTTGTCCCCTGTAAGTTAAGTACAAAGTAGAATTGCATGGGAAAAAAATATGATGGATGGAAAAATCTAAGGCTATAAAAGAAGAAAAATTGTAAAATCTAAGAGGAGGAGAATATCTATAGTTTTGGACTTACTAGAGTTTTTGACTAAATAGTATCATTTGCTTTTGTCTCATTTTCTGGAGTTGTAAATTTGATGTAACTATGCATGTTTCTGTGCCTTTTATATGGTTGAATGAATTAAGAAGATTGAACTCTATGCCTTGGTTGATATCATCTGTGTCATTTACAAAAGTAGTCTAAACTGTGGATTTTCTAAAGTTGTGATTAGGAATGTCATTCGCTTTTGCCTCATTTTCTTGAGTCAGAAGTTCTACATAAGTATACGTGATTTCTATGCCTCTTATGTGATTGAAAGATTCTACTAAGAAGATTAAACACTATGCCTTTATTGACATTTCCTATATCTCAGTAAAAGAAGTCTCTATTGTGAGCCTTTGTTTCTATTATTTTGATATTTTACATTGATCATGTACTTGTCTGCTCTTAAATGTAATTGAAACCCACAAATAGTCTCATTGCACCCAAGGTTAGGATTAGGATTACACTCAGGCACATCACCATAGTTAGGTTTCATTTCTTGCATTTGCATTTATATTTAATTTCCTATCCCTTTTCCCCAACAATTGGTAGAAAAGAAGAGACCAGCTTCTGTAAAATTTGGAGGTTATTTCAAGCTGTAATATCCCACAGCTTGAAACTTCCAATTATTGATTTATTAGAATCAAGTGCAATATTAAGCATCAACAGTATTGAATTCAAACCTAGTAAATATTATTATAAAAATAAATCACATATTTTAAAATTCTATAAGGATATATAACATCCTTTGAAATGATCTTGACCCTTGATTAGGCCACAATAGGTCAATTTGTGCATCTAGGCCTTATACTGCTAGTCCTACTTGGACTATGAACACAGCCTAAAACCTATCAAACTGACCTCAACACCCTTTCCTCATGATATAAAAAATCATAACATGATCTTTAATTACCATCCTTTCTTACTCAAGTTTCCAATGGCTCAATTCACCATGCTACTAGGCTTATCTTACTAAGGTACTAAGCCTGCAACTTTTCACTAGGTCTCTTCATACATGAGCTTAACTTAAAAATTGTCCTTTGAATTTGTCTTGAAAGATTATTTTCCTCTTTTTGATGTTTAAAACATTTATAACACTTACATATGCATGATCTATCTTAAATCACAATCTTTAATAAGGACCTCATAATGAGGTGTTGACCCATGTGCCTACATTGTATGGTCTTCAGCACTTGGAGTTTTTAACAAGATGATTCCCTTGTAATTTAAAATTGAAATTGACATGTCATCACACCTTATAAAGGATACCATGTTTCCTTTAAATATATTTTTAGTCACACACCACTTCACCAAGTATGAGATCAACTCTTGACTTTTAATATGAGAAATATTCAACTTGACTTTGACATGAATGACAAGATTAATTCCTTGATACCAACACTAGGAAAATACCTCAACAATATCCCCCTTTTCCATTGATGGAAAACATTATTAATCATGTAGATAATTCTCAAATACTTGAACTTGAAATAGACCCTTTCTTTTCCTTTGACATTAATGAAAAAATTTCACCTTCTTGGAAGCTATTTGATACTTAGACCTAGGGAAAGCAAACTTAATCAATCATTTATTTAACATAGACCAAGTTCACATACCTACTCATGATACATGATTGACTCCCTTTGTCTCCATGAAAATTCAATAGATTTTTAAAACTATGACTTAGTTTGATCAAGTCATCATACCAAATTTTTTTGACTTGTCTTCTTGAGTTCACATTTTTAGCATATCTCTTTGACTATAACTAGAACCTAAAAATATTATAAGACCACAAAAATACCCTTATGACGACACGTCCTTTATGATTCTTACTTACTAGCTGAGTGTCTCCATAAATTCTAATGGAGTCACCTCTGCTCTATGGATCTTAGAATAACATGAGTTTAGAAGATTCATCTTCATATCCTTATAGGACAAAATTTCCTTCATAATCCTCTTATGTTTTATTTATCCTTCTGGGTTGACTCCTTTAGTTTTTTCTTGAGAAATATTCTAGCTTGATTCATCAGTCCTATTTCCTTTATAATAGAACCATGTTGATATATAAAATTATTGGCACTCTGTTACATCTTGATTTTGTTCTACCATGCCAAATAGTCCTTTTAAACATACAAACTAATTATCAACCTTAGCCATCGTAGGTTTATACTTATTGTTTCTCTCTTATGTTCTATAAGCCACAAACTTCTTATCTTGTCCAAAAAAGTTAAGCTTATAGTACTTTGAAATGTGACCAACCTTATGATAGTTAAAGGATGTTATCCATCTAGAAGGAAACACACCATGACCCATACCTCTTGGATGATGTTATCCTCATAGTTTGATGAAAATTCATTCTTGAAGGACCTTTTACAATGCCTTGATCTATGACCAAATTAATTACATGAATCATAATAGACATTTAAAGGATTATCATACCTTATGTTATTAGAATTATTGATAGTTTTGACCTTTGTTCTATCAGCATCCTCATTATTTGATTGACCTTTACCCTTTTTGATTATATAAGTGTCCTTATCTAGATCATAAAAGAAACTAAGACCTATCTTATCATCAATAGTATTTTGACTACTTAGAAGGTTATCTAGATCATTGGTTCTCTTTTTAAACTTTAAAAAATATTTAACCTAATTTAAAACTTGCTTTAATTCATCTTTCAAGGAGTTCACTTCAGATACATACCTTGCACATTCTTATTCAATTGCTTACAGTCTTACAGTCATAATTTCAAGTTGACTTTCCACCTATTTGACTATTTCTTCCTACTCCATGGAGTTTTTACATAGTCTACCTTCAAAAAAGTTGATTTTATATTCATAGTATTTGATAAGAGACCTCATCACTCTATTATTTTTCTTGACTATATTCATCTCTTCTAGAGTATTCATCAACTCATCTTTGAGATCCACCTCATCTCCTTCATCTAAATTACAAATAACACCTCAAATCCATATGGATTCTTCAATATTTAAGCATATTACATCATTATCAATGAATAAAACCTCATTGACATGAGGTATATCCTTCTCATCATTAATTTTTTAATCGCTTATCTCACTCTCATTGGATGAGATACAATCTTCCTTGGTGTAAAAACTCCTTTTATTTTTGAAAAAGCTTTTTTTTTGTTATTATACCTTCTTAAAATTTTATTGCTCTTATCATATTTATAACTTATTTTATCATCATCATGATTTTCATCATGATATCCATCATATTTTGTCTTATGTTTATGAGGACATTTGTTGGCAAAGTGTCCAACCTCTCCATAATTGAAGCATTTAAAGGGCATCTTACCTTTGTACTTTCTTGGACCTATGTTCAACTTTATTGCAAACATGGATATTAACTCATCATCATCAATATCGAATTCATCATTATTTATGAATTTATTACCTTGTGACGTTTTTTTTTCTTTTCTTCTTTGAATGTAGTTTTCTTCTTTGTAGGTCTTCTTTCACTTGTCCTCATCTTATATGTTGTTATGGTTCCATGAAGTCCATGCATCTCAATTTTGTCTAGATTTTGCATTTATTCAACAACACATAGCTTAAAATAAAAATTTGAAGATAAATATATTAAAAGCTTTTGAACAACATTATTTTGTTTCAGTTCTTCTCCTAGACCTCTTATGATGTTGACCACCTCATCAACACTCACTAAGTAGGTTGCAATGGTCTCTTCTTCGTTAATTTTTAAACTTTCAAATTTTTTTATATAAGATTGTAACTTGGATAATTTGACTTTGGAATATCTCTCATGAAAATTTTTCAACTTATCCCACATTTTTTAATATATATACAACTTTCACAAGTTCTATTTCAGATAGACCACACATAATACTATTTATTGATTTTGAGTTGGTGTCATTGGCCTTCTTATCTGCTACATACATAGGAGGAATAAGGGGTGTAGTATACCCATGATAAATTAATTACCAAACATCATGACATTTATACATCATATATGTCCTCATTACAACACTCCAAAAAGCATAATTGTATCCATTAAACAATGAATCTTTATTTGTATTAAAAACACCCAGAATTTGACTAGCCTTTTTATCTTGTTTAAATTCTCCTTAGGGTTGTAAGACCTCCTTAAAAGGACCTAATTTGATAAAAATTTATGGAAGTATATAATGAGAGATTGGGGGTGAATCAATTGCTTCAAAATCACTATTCAATTCAATTCATCATTCCATGAAGCATTCATTCATACAAAATATTAATGCATAATTAAAGCAACTATAGAAGCATATCACAAGGGAACACAAGAGATATGTGGGAAACCCTAATATGGGTTAAAAAAAACTAAACCATGAACATTTAATATATTAATATACTTCCAATATCCAATTTTTATCTAATAACCAACTTTACAATGATCTTCAACCCCTATCTAGATAATCACCAACTTAACTAGTCTTCTACAAGCTCTATCTTGCAAGGAAGCTCCAACCCCCTACGTAAATAGGCACAAAATTAGTCACATAAAATATATAATCACATTATAATACATATTTATAATTTTTAATTTATTATTACCTCATTTTTTTCATTCTTTACCCTTCAATCTTACTCAACGAACCTCTTAAGCCTTGTCGCTCAAATAACCCTCTTTATGGTAGAAATATGTCAAATGGCCTTCTTTAATACTTTTATAAAATATTTATATACTTATGTAATTTTTTTATCAACTTATTTATGATCTTTAAAATCTTAACCTATTCTCAAAAATACTATTTTCTTTGCTCAATAGCTCATGATCTCAATTAGTCAATTTAGGCCTTTGAAGCCTTCTTAAGTACTTGACCTTAGCTCTCACCCATCTTAGTTAGCCATTATAATTAATTTAAATAAAATAAATTTGGAAAATATTAATATATAATTTTAAAATGTGAAAAGAACATTTCACCTATCAATCATAGATCATAAGGACCAAATCCTTCATTAGGCCTAATGGAGACCTAATGTAATTAAGTCTACCCTATCCACATGTTACCATTATGACCCTTAAGAATAATTAATATTTTAACTAAATAATTAAAAAATTCATAAATTACCCCAATATACCCCTTATAATTTCACTTTTGGTCCCTATTTTCATTTTGTCCATTTCACTACTTGGACCTACCAATTAGGTCTCCTCGTCACTGCCTGTAAGTTTATCTTGAAAATTTGAACCAAATAAAAAAATTACCATATAAAACATGAATTAAATTAAATTAACATGATTATAATGACATAAAAAACTTTTCAAAATGCTTTTTCTCCACCACACAGGCCAAAGGTCCTCAAGAACACTCTTGTAGATGACTTACTCAAAAACACTAAACACTATCAAAATAGAGTCAAAATCATTTGACTCTCCAAGATTTATCATGGAATAAAAATGAATAAAATTCATTAAAATTATCTGATTATTACATTATAACACATTTTATATTATTTTTATCTTCATCTTAGTGAAAATTGACTTAGGAACATCCTTTTTACACACACATAAAAGTTACCTTTAGGACCAAAAACATAACCAAGAAAATCTACTTGTAGAACACCTATGGAGATAATTTTGTGATCTTAAAATGAATTTTTATGAAAATTTATAATCCTTAGGACATATATGGAAAGATATTTTTCATTTTCATGTATCAATAGTTGTCTTATATACCAATCTCACTATGTCACTCCACATAGGCTCCATTGTGTTAGATAGACTAGTTTGGTAACAACTTTTTGCATAGGTGTACGCATAATAAAATATTTAATATAAATGTAATAGGATGGATAGGTATTTAATAATATAAAATTTCTTAGGATCAATCGCTAGTCCTCTAAAACCAATACATAATCTCATTCGTATTCTCACCTAGCTTCTTCATTATTCAACTCATTAGGCTAATTTAGCGATAGGCTAACTTCCATGACTAGTTTTGAAATTTTTTGGTTTGAAACCTACATAAAAAAATTTATGAGCATAAAATATAGGTATCTTACATAATCCTCCATCAATTTACATGTTTTGACCT